>PVIA01005877.1:0-107193 GCA_004024845.1 Tonatia bakeri
ATTCTTTTCTGTTTGGTTGTTCCTTTCTTCCTTCTGGTCCACTCCATTGATTTGAGTCCCAGTTTTCTTCCCCTCACTATTGTTTCCCTGTGCATTTTCCTTCATTTCTCTTATCGTAGCCTGCATTTGTTCATCTAATTTATGTCCAAAGTCAACCAATTCTGTGAGCTTCCTGATCACCAGTGCTTTGAACTGTGCACCTGATAGTTCGGCTATCTCTTGGTCACTTAAAAAAATTGGTTCTGGGGCTTTCAAATCTGTTTGAGCCATCTTTTTTATTTTCCTTTGGTTTGTTTGCGGCTGTTTCGTAAGGGCGGTGGAGCCTTAGGTGTTCACGGGGCGGGGCACCCCAGTTGCTGGGTTGTGACGTTGTATGTGGGGGCAGGGTCTGAGAGGGAACAATGGCACCTGCCCCACTCTCTCTAGGACTTCCGTCCCCTCCACTGCCTCCCACAAGCAAATTGGGCCCTTCTGGTGCTGGATCCCAGGCGGGTGGGCCTGTGCACTTTCTCGGACTCTGTGGGTTTCCCTGAGAAGTCTCCTGTGAGGCTGAGAGAGTCTTCCGGCCTCAGTTCCCCGACGGGGCTCTTAAGCTTTGAAACTCGGTGGTGCTGCCCGTTTTCGCTTGGTTTGCTCGCGAATGTGTGGCTGCGGACAGCCAGCTGCCTTGAGCCCCTCACTGGGTCTGCTAGTCGCCTCCCGAAGCCAGGGTCCATCAGCTGCCTTCTGCACTCTGCGTGCCCGCGCCTGCCAGCCAGCGTTTCTTCCCGCCGGGACCCCTCTCCGCAGGCCTCCGACTCCGCCGCTCCTTACCGGTCTGGATGTACTGGAGCCCGACTTCTGTTCAGCTCATTTCCCTCTGTTCTGGTTGTTTTCTTGTTTCTCAATTTTTGTTGTCCTTAGTTTTGGTTGTGCGAGGAGGCACAATGCAACTGCCTATGCCTCCATCTTGGCCGGAACTCAGAAATAAGATTTTTAAAAAGCAATTATTTATCTGTGGGCCAGACAGTTTGTTCATAAGTTCAACAAAGTATTGTTTTTGTATAATTTTTTTCCCAACAAATCCAGAAAAGTGACCATCTGAAAGATCTACTGTAAAGAATATAAGGTAGAAACCCACCTTTAGTTCCACAACTTATAAGTTGGGTCCCCCTTAAAATGTTTCTTTTTGAACTCCATTTCCTCATTTCCACAATAGGAATGATAATATCTGCTCTTGTATTTTTCCTCACAGAGTTACTAAAAGGATCAAACAAGATATTGTATCTAAAATCATGTGTACAATATAAAATGCTCTACAATTTAGAAAATGTTTTTATTTTGATACTTTGATATTGATTGAATCGATGCTTTGAATGCTCTCCTAGCAAGACTTAAAAGAGAAAGAAAGTTGAAGGAAAGAAAAGCAAAGTGTTCAAATAGATTTTCCTTTAGAAGGTTTTTTTCATCCAAGTCCTACAAAATGTTTTGTTGGAAAATTGTTGTCTTTATTTTAGTACCACTCCAATTGCTGAGAGATTTTTCACCAGTTCTACCTCTCTGACTCTAAAGCATGCTGCCTGGTATCCGAGTGAAATGCTGGATCCCCACATAGTGCTGTTAACATCAGACAATGTAATACGGTAAATTTTATTTTTATGTCTTATAGCCTTGTGATTGGGGACGTTTGCCAGTTAGAATTCAGGGTCCACTAATGGGTCCTGGGATGTTAGAATGCTTTATCTGATGGCTATTGTAACCCATTCTCAAGGACAGTCTAACTGCCCGAACTTACACGCCCTAATTACTGCTGTTTTCTCTCAACGAGTCTTCCTGCCTCCATTCTCTCCTATCTAATTCTGACTAGTAAGCACTGTTAAAATAACCTTCGTCCACAGTGTCACTATTTTGGATGTAATCTAGCATAGGGGGAAGAGAATATGACTGGGAATTGAGAGATTGAAATTTTTGTCCCAATGCCACTTCTGTCTTTGAGATCTTAAACTTCTTTTTAGGGGAGCTTCAGTTTCCAGTTTGTAAAATGAGCAGATTTGGTGATTCTAAAGCCTCTTCCAAGTTTTGTACTGGATTAAATGATATAATCCTGCAAAGATTTGTGTTATCAATTAACTTTCGGGATCTGCCTTATATAAAAAGTTGATGGGGAGACTCAACTGACTGAGATGTAAATACCTCCAGTTCTCTTTTTCCTTTTTTAACTGTACTCTACCAAGTCTTCCTTCCCTACTCAATACTTGATCCCTTAATGGCATTTTGTACAGATCTCAGCTTTCTGGTTACTTTTAGGTATAAAAACTAAGTCTGTCCAGTTTAAAACTCCAGTCTGGAATCTGTTTCAAAAGCATAACCTGGGCCTTTCACGGGTCAGACCCTGAGGCATCTGCAGTAAATGGAGAGAGCGTGATCTGCTCTTTGACTCTTCTTCTGTCCCAGCATCTTGAGGTAGGGGGTGGAGTATCGGGAGGCGGCTGCCTCTTCCTCCTTCTGGGTCTAAAGCCCTTGTTAATTGGAATAGGGAGGATAGCTGAGGCAAACATCTGACCTAATTGTTGTCTGTCAGTGGTGTGGCAGAGGGGTGGGGGCATATCCCTGATCCTAGATTAATCGAATTCCACATGCTGCTGGTGGCCTCTGTTGATGGGGTAGTTACTGCACAAATGGTATGTATGTGTTTATGGGGCAGTGTTTAGTCTCCAGCCCTCTCCATCATTACAGAGCTCTATCTCTCATTGGCTCTAATAGCTAGCTATGCCCAAAACCTTCTCTTAAGATGGCATATCCCCAAACTTGGTATTCCTTCCTTGTCTTTCATATTGTGGTCATGGTAGCTGCTCAGGTATTTTTTCTGCCCTCCAAGGACCACAGAGAACTGGGCGTGCTATACCACAGCCATTTCTTATGCCTTTCCAGCCTCCCTTCCTCCAGTAACTTTCATGTATGAAGTAGATACTATGTAGTGTTCATATGCCCCTAACTCTAGGAGATGGCATGCCAGATTCACCCAGGAATTTCCTCACCTTGGTAGCCTGTAGTTTTCTGTAACACATCTGGCATTTAGCTCAGAAACAACCTACTCATCTCCGCTTTATTACCCTAAATCTGACCATTTCTCTTAGAGACTTCCCTGCCCATCCATTTGGCTTTGTAGTTGGGGATAAAGAAAGGAGGAAGGAATGCCTCCCATTATGAACATTGTACTGTATGCCTAAGGACTCTTGGCACCCTCTCTCTTAGTCTTCCTTTTATATATGCTGGGAAAGGAAATGGTGGGAGATAGCAAAGTCTAAGAGTCTTCTGCACTTAAGCCCTGAAGGAGTAATCTGGCCTCAATTATTGAAGGTTCTTTTTTAAGATGTGGGATATTTAACACTTCTCTTTCCTAAGCTGTGGACCTTGTTGACAGTTTCAGGGCAGCAAGAAATTGCCACTCAGTGCCCTGTTGCATTTAGTTTTTCACTGTTCCCCTTTACAATATATGCTCTCTAGTACTTACATGTATTTTGAAGTCAATGCTTATAGGCAGCTAGGAAGACCACGATGAATATATGTTTAATTGGATTAAATTTTCATTGAAAACATTTGTTAAATGGTATTTTATTGATAATGGAACAGACTAAGTTTAAAACGATACTGGTGAAAATTTTTTTTAGTTTTATGCTTCCCCTTGAGAAAATAGGGATGATGTGATAGTGTCTTTATATAACAAAAGCATGTATAGATTATAGGCTAAATGTCATTCATTCTGCTGGTCAGAATAGTGAGATATGGTTATTTCTCTAATTAGATTTGGCATCTAACAGGCAGAGAGAGAGATGGGTATAATCGAAGGGAAGCTGGCAAACTTAGGGGCACTTGTAAGATGACTACATAAGGTGGCTATGGCTAAGGATTTTGGATGGAAGAGGCAGAGGTGCAATGCTGTGGAGTAGACTAATAAAGAGTTTTGGTAAGGGTGGAGAATATTTCTTCAGGTCCCAAGGAAACCTTCTTTTGTTAAAAGAACAAATGAAATACCTACTTTGTCAGTAATAGAAAGATCTTTGGGAAAGATGGTTGTGATAACTGGTAGAAAAATTCTCAAGAACAGACTAGATATATAGAGGAAAGGACAATTTTGGAGAATGAAAGAGAATTAAGTGTTGGTGAGAATGTGGAAAAAGGGGAACCCTAGTCCGCTGTTGGTGGGAATGCAGACTGGTACAGTTGCAGTGGAAAATAGTGTGGAGTTTTCTCAAAAAATTAAAAATTTTTGGCCAGTGTGGCTCAGTTGGTTGGAGCATCGTCCCATATACCAAAAGGTTGGGGATTTGATACTGGTCAGGGAACATACCTAGGTTGCAGATTTAATCCCTAGGTGGGGCATGTCCAGAAACAAACAAGTTGATGTTTCTCTCTAAAATGAAAAATTAAAAATGGGACTTCCTTTTGACCTAGCAATTCCACTTCTGGGAATATACCCTAAGAATCCTGAAACACCAATACAGTAGAATATGTGCACCCCTATATTTGTGGCAGCATTATTTACAATAGCCAAGATCTGGAAACAGCATAAGTGCCCATCAGTAGATGAGGGGATAAAAAAGCTGTGGTACATTTACATAAGGGAATATTATGCAGCAGTAAAAAAGAAGACACTCTTACCTTTTGTGACAGCTTGGGTGGACCTAGAGGCTATTATGCTAATTGAAATAAGCTAGTAAATGAAATACAAATAGAGTATGATCTCACTTATACAGGGAATCTAATGAACAAAATAAACTAAAAAGCAAAGTAGAAACAGAGGCATAATTACATGGAACAGACTGACAGCTATTGGAGGGGATAGAGCGGGGGCGTGGAGACTGGATAAAGGAAAGCGAACAGATTAGTCAAAGAACATATACATGATCTCTGGACAGGGACAACAGTATGGGATTGCCTGAGGGAGGGGGTGCTGGCTGGAGGGGGACAAAGGGGAAAAAAGCAGGGACAACTGTAATAGCATAAATAATAAAATACAGTAAAAAGAAAAAAGAATTCTAAGTGCTGACTTTCTTCTCTTTTGACGGCTAGAATTTACTCTCTGCGAGAGCCCCAGACACCCACTAATGTCATCGTACTTTCAGAAGCAGAAGAGGAAAGTCTAATGCTCAATAAAGGGTAAGTTTTCGTTTGTGTCATGAAATGCTTTTCAAATTAGGTTATTGAGATTATAAATGCAGTTTTAACGGATTGCAAGGTTTTTGAGAGGTAACTTTAGCATGCTTTTGGTAAGGTGAGAAATAAGCAAAAAGTAAACAATGTGAATAAGTAACATGTTATAAATCTGAATGTCGTCATAACTACTAGATTGATCTTTTTTCAAGAAAGTTCTAAAATGTGAGTGGCTTAAACAGATTCCGTGTTGTATCTTGAATAAAGTCTAGCTCTGGCCAGTGTGGCTCAGTCGGTTGGAGCATTGTCCTGTATACTGAAAGGTTGCAGGTACAGTTCCCAGTCAGGGCACATAGCTAGGATGAGGATCTGATCCCCATTCAGGGCACATCCAGGAGACAACCAATTGATATTTCACTTGCACATTGATGTTTCTCTCTTTCCCTTCTCTCTAAAAGCAAAGAAAAACATGTCTTTGAGTAAGGATAAAAAAAAGAATAAATTCTAATATTACAAAAGTACAGAAAAGGTGAAAGGTGAGTGTTGGGCTAGAGGTCTACCATCTGTTCACTCAGTGTAGGGAGGCAGAGGCTGAGTTCCCAGACCAATATCTAGTGTCCCAGAACTGGACTGGACACAGATAGCCCTCCTGATTACCCAGTGACCCTGACTTCTTTGATTTTTCTTACCCACTACAGGGGCAAGTTCCTGGCTGTGTTAACCACTAACAGAATCACCCTTTGAACTCCTAAGCCCTATTCCTTTGACTTCCTGATCAGTCTCTCTCATGATCACTGCACATGATCACCCGCAGTGTGTGCATGTGAAGTGAGACTTTTAGTAGCAGGATTTCTGGACTTCCATTTAGCTCTTTTCATGTCTCCATGGTGGTCATATATAATCGTCATTTATTTTTGTTTTTCCAACGTTTATTCCTCTGAATATTTTATATATAGCTATACTGTATTTGGCAGTTTTGGTCTCTGAAGACCTTGGGGGATGGGGTAGGGATCTAAATATGTATTTGTTCTTCCTGACCCACCATGAAAAGCTTCTTCCTTTCATTTCTAATCTCTTAATTGTGCACTTAGGTCTACTCTAAAAATATTTTTTTTCAATTAGAGTTGATATTTAATATTTTGTATTAGCTTCAGGCGTATAGCACAGTTAACTAGATATTTATATAATTTACAGAGTGATTCTGAAGTAAGTCTGGTACCCACCTGGCACCATACTTAGTCAGTGTTGTTAACTATATTTCCTATGCTGTACTTTACATCTCATGACTATTTTGTAATTACCAATTTTCACTTCTTAATCCCTTTACATTTTTCACCCAGCCTCCCCAACCCCCCTCGTATTTGGCAACCATCAGGTTGTTCTCTGTGTCTATGAGTCTGTTTGCTTTGTTTGTGTGTTTTGTTTTTTACATTCTACGTATAAGGGAATCATATAATATTTGTTTTTCTCTAACATATTTCACTTAGCATAATACCCTCTAGGTCCTTCCCTGTTGTCGCAAATGGTAAGATTTTATCTTTTTTTATGGATGAGTAATATTTCTCTGTATATGTGTACCACAGCTTTTTTATCCATTTGTCTATTGATTGGGCTGCTTCCATATCTTGGCTATTATAAGTAACGTTGGAATGAACATACGAGTTCCTGTATCTTTTCAAATTAGTGTCTTGAATTCAGATAGATACCCAGAAGTAGAACTGCTGGGTCATAGGTAGTTCTCCCCTCTTGTCTTCTTTTGGGCAGGGGGTAGTTCTATTTTTAATTTTTTGAGGAACCTCCAGTATGTTTTCCACCATGGCTACACCAATTTTGCATTCTCAACAACATTGCACAAGGGTTTCCTTTTTTCCACATCCTCAACAGTACTTGTTAATTTATTGATGATGGTAGCTGTTCATTGTGGTTTTAATTTACATTTCTTTGATGATTAGTGGTATTGCGCATTTTCTTTAATTTATTTTAGAGAGAAGCGAAAGGAGGGAGAAAGAGGGACACCCCCAACTGGGGACCTGGCCTGCAGCCCAGGCATGTGCCCTGACTGGGAATCGAACCAGCAACCCTTTAGTTCGCAGGCCGGTGCTCAATTCACTGCGCCACACCAGTGCTATACCAGCCAGGGCACATTGAGCATCTTTTCATATGTCTATGCGCCATCTGTATGTCCTCTTCTGAAGGTCTGTTCAGGTCCTCTGCCCATTTTTTAATTGGATTGTTTGGGTTTTTTGCTGTTAAGTTGTATGAGTTTTAATACATTTGGGATATTAACCCTATTTCCGATGTATTGTTAGGGAGTATCTTCTTCAGTTGGGAAGTTGTCTTTTTGTTTTATTGGTTTCCTTTGCTGTGCAAAAAAACTTTTTAGTTTGATGTAGTTCTATTTTTAATTTTGTTTCCCTTGTTTGAAGAGATAATATCAAAAAGAAATATTACTAACAGCAATGTCAGAGAGGTTACTGCCTATGTGTTCTTCTAGGAGTTTTATGGTTTCAGGTCTTTACATTTACGTCTTTAGTCCAGTTGGAGTTTATTGTTGAGCTGATGTTTGGGAATATTGAAAGCCTGAGCTGCGGGTGTATTCCTCTGTAGAGGATTTTTATCTCCTTCCACTAAGAGATAGAGGTTGCCACCAACCTGGGACCACATTGATTCTCTTTGGTTGTCCCAGAATTGAAAGTTTCAGTTAAGTGATTTTAATGTCTCACAGCAGCAGCTACTTAAATTTCAGTGTACCCATCTCCACAATAAGGGAAATAACTGCGTGTGGGGATTGATAGGGCCTGTCCTGGTGTCAGGGTGCTTTCTCCCTGGCAGTGTGTTTCCATAGCTTATCAACCTGCCATTCCAGACACATTGTCCAGATGAGAGAGGGGCAGGAGGGCCCTGCAGTTATCAGTACAGCTGGGTTCTAATCTCAGCTCTACCATTTGTCAGCCATGGCATCTGGGCAAGTTACTTGATTGCGCTAAGACTATTTCCATGAATATAAAAAATTATAATTGTGCTAATTCATTAGGATTATTGTGCAGAATAAGTGAGAGCATGCATTAGAAGTGCTTAGCATGGGTCCTGGCACAGATAAGTACTCATTAATTGATATCTACTATCTTTATTGGGTAGAGTATTAGAAATATTCCTATATTTAAGTTCCAGTTAAGTTTTAATGGCTGGGAGTTAAGTGTCTTTAACTTAATTTCTGTGTCTGTTTGTTCCCATTTATTGTCTTGATTTTTTAGTTGAACTGATGCAGTTCTTTTATTGTAGATATTGGGATTTCTCATTTTTAGCATCCTGATACCAAATACCTTTCATGTGATAAACAAACTAAGATATGGTACTTATAATACCTTAGAATAATGTTGACTCTCAACTGTATTAAATTGTGGTTAAAATAATAACCTTATTCATCACCCTTGTATTAAACTGAAATCTGTTGGGATAACCAATTATACTAAATTTTAAAATTGTAGAAACAGCATGGTTTATCACTTGTCTTTCCTGATTATAGAGGCAATGTATATTTATTATAGAAAATTGGGCAAACTACAATAAAGTATTAAGAAAATGAAATATTATGTCAAATTCTATGTTCCTCAGTATAACAGCCAGAATGATACTTTCAGTGTAAATCAGATCATTCTACTTTCTTGCTCTCCACACCCCGTTGATTTCCCAGAGTCTTTACCAGGGCCCTGGAGGGCCTTCAGGTCCGGCCCTGACCCCCTCTCTCCACCCTCATTCCTCTCTCTGAGCCCTGACTCTCTCACTGTAACCACCTTGGCCTCCTCACCATTCTTTAGACAGCATCAACCAGCTTCCCACCTTAGAGCTTTTGCATGTGTTCTTCCCTCTGCCTCAACTGCTCCTTTGCTATGCAACCCGTACTTGCTCCCTTAACTTCCTTAAAATCTTTGCCCATTTCTCACTTTGTCAGAGTCCTTCCCAGACTACCTAGTCTAAAGCAATACCTGCATCAATACCCTCTTACCCTATTTTTTTTTTCCTTCATAGCATCATTTTCTGACTTGGTATTATGCGCTCTTTTCTCCTCTGTTTGTTGTAGGTCTTTGTCACTAGAGGTAGGGCCTTTGTTTAATGAACTGATGTGTTCCCAGAACCTACCACAGTGCCTGGCACAGACTACATACTTAGTAAATATTTGTGAAGTAAATGCATCCTACTATTCAAGAATAACTGTAAATGTTTTTATATGTTTTCTGTCTCTTTTTGTGTTTATGCATGTTTGTATTTGTATATTTTTACTATTTGTGTGTCTGTATTTAAACTATTTAAAATTAAAATAGCACTACATAAGTTTATGGCCTACTTTCACATAATTTTCCAGTGTTGCTTAACATTCCTCATAATCATAATTTTTTGTGTTCTCTATTGAATACAAATTTCATCCCACCTCCTATTATTTCAACAAGTTTGTTTTTAAATCTCATTTCAGAAGGGCATACACAGCATCTCTAGGAGAAACAGCAGTTGCATTTGACTTTGGGCCACTGGCAGCAGTCCCGAAGAATCTATTTGGACAAAAAGGCAAAGATGAAGTAGTGGCATACCCACTGTACATCTTATATGAGAATGGGGAGACTTTCCTTACGTATGTTAGCCTGTTACACAGGTAAGTTGAGGAGGTAACCCACCTAAATGAAAGTCCAGCTTGTGCTCCAGTATAGATTGCAATAGTTAGAGTTGGGGTCTGTGCTTTTGAGTTTGTGGAAGTGTTGTAGCCTTTCAGTGCTTGGCTTTCATATTTTATTTATTTTTTAAGGACTTGCAAGTCATGGTAAGGAGTTTTGGTTTTATTTTTATTTTTTAAAAATATATTTTAGTATGCTATTACAGTTGTCCCAATTTCTCCCTTTACCCTCCTCTGCCTGGTATACCCCTTCCCTCCAGCAGTTCCTCCTCTTAGTTCATGTCCATGGGTTGTGCACATGAGTTCTTTGGTTTCTCCATTTCCCATACTATTCTTAACATCTCCCTGTCTATTCTGTACCTACCGATTATACTTCTTAATCCCTGTACCTTTCCCCCCATTCTCCCCCTTTGCCCTCTCAGCTAATAACCCTCCAAATGATCTTTATACCTATGATTCTGTAGTTCCAGGAAAGATAATAGAGTATGCAAAATTATAAAGATGACGAACATGAAAGAGTTTGATAGATTGCAGAATGGTGAGGCTTTACTACCAGTAACATTCTCCTTGACAGAAGTGTTGTCTGCCCTCCCCACATGATCTCTCTCAGGGGATGTTGTGTAATGTTATCACTCTCCCTATCCCTTTCTCCCCCCTGCCACCTAGCTCTCATTTGTCCACACTGTGATCTACCTAGTAACCTTAGCTCCAAACCTGAGAGTCATCTATATTCTCTTATGTCTAGTCTGGTCCCAAAATTCTATTGATTTTACTGTGAACATTTCTTGAATGTATATATCCTTCTCCATTCCCTTGTCCCTGCTTCAAACCCTCATCATCATCTGCCAAGATCATTCTTCTTCTTCTTCTTTTTTTTAAGATTTTATTTATTTTTAGAGGGAGGGAGAAGCAGAGGGAGAGAAACATCAATGTGTGGTTGCCTCTCGCACACCCCCAACCTGGGACCTGGCCCACAACCCAGGCATGTGCCCTGACTGGAAATTGAACCAGCAATCTTTTGGTTTGCAGGCCGGTGCTCTGTCTACTGAGCTGCACCAGCCAGGGCCAAGATCATTCTTAAATAGTTGCCCTGAATCCCATTTTGGTCCCCTCTCTGTCATTCTTTTCACTACTGCCCACTACCAGATGAATCTTAGTAAGTCACTCATGATTTAAACTTCTAGTGGCACACTGTCCCCAGCATGTAGACTCTGAGCCCTCTCCCATGGCACACGGATCCTCTGCTTTGTAAGCCAGTCCTGAGTATCTGCCCCACTCCTCCTCTGTTGTCTTAGACCTTGTACTTTACCTCCCATCATACTAAGCTAACTTTCCTTCTTGTTAATTCCTCGTCCTTCATGCCTCCAGGATTTTGTGTATGCTGTTCCCTAGCTTGGGATGTTTACCACCTTTTCCCAGAATATACTGTTTCTCCACTGATCTTACTTGCTTTTGATACCTTTCTTATACATCTCACTCTTTGTATCTTTCTGTATTCCTTTGTACCCTGTAAAGCCTTGCATTGTTACACTTATTACATGGTATAGTAATTCTGGTTAAATGTCTGCTTTACCAGCCAACCCATCAGTTCTATAGGGGTGTCATCTAGCTCTCAATAAATGTATTTGTCTAATCCAATTAAATATGTGGGACTGGAGCCCTGACAATAAGCTACAATTCAGAAAAAAAAAAATTGGGAATCATCAGAACATAGGTAGTAGATAGAACCAGGCGTGGTTTAATATGCTGTCATGTAAGTGTATTTTGAAAAGAAAAGAGGGCTTACAGCACGAATACTTTCTTCACCCACATTTGTTTCACTCTTTCTTCAGCCCTGGGGATATCGGAAAGCTGTTGGGTCCATTGCCCATGCATCCTGCAGCTGAAGATAACTATGGTTATGACGCTTGTGCAATACTCTGCTTACCCTGTGTCCCTAACATCTTAGTGATTGCCACTGAGTCAGGAATGTTGTATCACTGTGTTGTGCTGGAAGGGGAGGAAGAAGATGACCAAACAGTAAGTCAGGCTAGTGAGTGTATGTTTGTATCTCCAGTACTTAGTATACTTCTGTGCCAATATAAATGCTTAATATATATTAGGAATTTAGTTTATATCTGACACTCCTGTGTATTTTGGAAATTAAACACTTAAAATCAATTGAAGCGCACTTAGTAATTTAAATGGGAAGAAGAGAAGGTGCCCAACTTACTTGATCCACCAACCTACATATATCTTTCTGAACTCTAAATTGGCATTCTTTAGTGACAGATAAAAAGAACTTTTGAACCGCTGCATTAGCTCCTATAAATCTGTTTGTTCTTCCTAAGAGAGACTTTTTTCTCTTTGAAGAATAACAAGGCACTGTCATAATAGGAGGTGGAATTAAGAATTTGAAGGCAATATTTGAATCAGCTTTTTGCTTTTGTTTTTCATTGTGTACATTTTCAGGTGAACATAAAAAACTAAAATTTTGCTTTTTTTACAGTCAGAAAAGTCGTGGGATTCCAGGGCCGACCTTATTCCTTCTCTGTATGTGTTTGAGTGTGTTGAGCTGGAGCTAGCCCTGAAACTGGCATCAGGAGAGGATGAGCCCTTTGATTCTGATTTTTCTTGTCCAATCAAACTTCACACAGGTGAAGTATTTTTTTCAATTACAGTTCACATTTAATACTTAATATTAGTTTCAGATGTACAACATAGTGGTTAGACATATACTTTACCAACAAACCCCCCTCCCAATAATTCTGGTGCCAAGTTGGTACATAGTTATTACAGTACTATTGATACATTCCCCATACTGTACTTTACATCCCCATGATGGTTCTGTAATAACCACTTTGTACTTAAGCCCTTCGCCTTTTTCACCCATCCCCCTCCACTCTGGCAGCCCTCAGTTTATTCTCTGTATCTAGGAGTTTGTTTTTATTTTGTTTGTGCTTTAGATTCCACGTGTAAGTGAAATCATGGTACTTGTTTTTCTCCGACTTATTTCACTTAGTGTAATACTGTGTAGGTCTACTCATGTCACAAATGGCAAGATTTCATTCCTTTTTATGACTAACTATTCCTTTATGTATTAAGAACCTTTAATTGTATATATGTATCACATCTTTATCCACTCATCTATTGATGGGCATTTGAGCTGCTTCCATATCTGGTATAAATAATGTTCCACTGAACATAAGGGTGCATATAGCTTTTTGAATTAGTATTTTGAGTATTCACTAAATTTTGTTCTTTTATTCTGTTACATTTATAGTAAAACTATCACAGACTATTTTGGGCTATTTATTTGTTCTGTGGTTCCAGCCTTTAAGAATTTAACTGGCTTTTTCTGTCCTTTTAGTCATACATTACACTCTAGGTACAAGAAAGGCTGAGCACATTCCCCAAGTCTTAAGATAGTGGGCTTTAGTCTGGATCTACCCAGATTTATAATAGTGAATTTTTTCTGGTTCAAATTCAAGAAGATTCCATGATTGAAATACTTAAAGGTATACAAACTTTAATAAACTTTAAAAATCAAATTATAATATACTGATATTCAGATACCTCTTTAACATAGCTTTCTTAAAAAATAAGTAATAAAACAGCTTTCTTCATTTTTTTAGAACACATCTTATTATAATCAGACCCAATTTAAATGTTATCCTTTTTCTCTTTTTTTCTTTTATTTAAACTTCTCTGAGTTGGTCCCAGATTGTTCTGGCAACTTATTTCTATTCGCCTAGGGAGCTCTTGGATAAAGACGTGTGACAGTTAAAGAATCTGTTGTTGAGGCAGAGTGGCTGAGTGGAAGGAGTATGTGACTAGGAGTCTGGAGTGTCCTTTAGGTACTAGTTACAACTCTAATAGCTCTGTAGTATCGGCCATTTATTCAGCCTCTCTGGTCCTCAGTTTTCTCATCTGAAAACAACAGGGATAACATCACATGATCTTTAAGGTTCCTACTAACAAAAATTTTGTAATTTTATTTGCTCTTCCACGATTTCTCAAAGTCTCCTCTAGGATCTTGTCTTCTCTTTAAAGAACAAGAAACAAAAGCTTACTCAGCTGGAATACTTGGATGTACCTTTCACAGTTTTCTTCTGAGCATTACAGAGTTCAGTCGCATAGCAGTCTGACTTAATCTGCTTATGGTCTCACTAACAGTTTGCATAGGTTTGGTAATAATGACTTTGACTCTGAATTAAAGTGCAGCCAAAACATTTAAGGGGAAAGAGTCCTATAATGGACCAGCAGAGAGAACTCACTGGGCATATCTCATTAATTAGTATTTGAAGACATAAAGTCTAAATACTATCTTGAAACTTTGCTTGATAGATGAAGAAATTAAGATATTAAAGTAATATAAACTAATTGGTTTTCTTATAAAGATGCATGTGCTTCCTGACTGGGTAGCTAAGTTGTTTAGAGCATCATCCTGATACACCAAGGTTGTGTGTTCAATCCCCCGTGAGGGCACATACAAGAATCAACCAATGAATTCATAAATAAGTAGAACAACAAAAATCGATGTTTCTTCTTTTTCTCCCTTCTCTTTCTCTCTAAAATCAGTTAATAAAAACAAATTTTAAGTATATTTTATTGATTATGCTATTATAGTTATCCTAATTTTCCCCTTTGCCTCCATTGGCCAGGTACCTGCCTTCCCTCCAACATCCGCCCCCCCTTAGTTCATGTCCATGAGTCATGCATAAAAGTTCTTTGGCTTCTCCATTTCCTATGCTATTCTTAACATCCCCTTATTTTGTACCTACCATTTATGCTTCTTAATTCCTGTACCATTTCCCCCCATTCTCCCTCTTCTCCCAGCTGATAACCATCCAAATGATCTCTGTATCTATGATTCTGTTCCTTTTCTGGTTGATTGCTTAGTTTGTTTTTGTTTTTGTTGCTTTTTACATTCAGTTGTTGATATTTGAGTTTGTTGTCATTTTAATATTCATGGTTTTGATCATCTTTTTCTTAAATAAATCCCTTTAGCATTTCATGTAATGCTTGGTGGTGATGAACTCCTTTAGTTTTACCTTTTCTGGGACGCACTTTATCTGTTCTTCCATTCTAAATGAAAGCCTTGCTGGACAGAGTAATCTACACTGCAGGTCCTTGCTTTTCATCACTTTGAATACTTGCCAATCCCTTCTTGCCTGCAAGGTTTCTTTTGAAAAATCAGCTGACAACTCCTTTGTTGATAACTCTCTGCTTTTCTCTTACTGCTTTTAAGATTCTCTCTTTATCTTTAAACTTTGGCATTTTAATTATGATGTGTCTTGGTGTGGTCTTCTTTGGGTCCAACTTGTTTGGGACTCAGTTCTTCTTGGATTTGCATGTCTATTTCCTTCACCAAATTAGGGAAGTTTTCTTTCATTATTTTTTCAAATAAGTTTTTGATTTCTTTTTTTTTTTAAGATTTTATTTATTTATTTTAGAGAGGGAAGGGAGGGAGGGAGGGAGGGGAGAGAGAGAGAGAGACAGACAGACAGACAGACATCAGTGTGCGGTTGCTGGGGGACATGGCCTGCAACCTAGGCATGTGCCCTGACTGGGAATCGAACCTGCGATGCCTGGTTCGCAGCCCGCGCTCAATCCACTGAGCTACACCAGCCAGGGTGAATTTTTGATTTCTTGCTCTTCCTCTTCTCCTTCTGTCACCTCTGTGATTCAAATGTTGGCGCATTTGGAGATGTCCCAGAGTCTTCTTATACTCTCCTCATTTTTTTTTTGAATTCTTGTTTCTTCATTCTGTTCTGGTTGAATGCTTATTTCTTCCTTATGTTCCAAATGGTTGATTTGAATTTTGGCTCCTTTCCCTTCACTGTTGGTTCCCTGTGGGTTTTTGTTTTTATTTCACTTAGCCTTCATTGTTTCCCTTATATTTTTGCCATACTCAGTGAGTTCTCTGAGCATCCTGATCACCAGCATTTTGAACTCTATGTCTGACAGGTTGGCTGTCTCCACTTTGTTTAGTTCTTTTTCTGGGGTTTTGTTCTGTTCTTTCATTGGGGCCATATTTCTTTGTCTCCTCAATTGGCAGCCTCCCTGTGTTTGTTTCTTTGTATTAGATAGAGCTGCTGTGACTCCTTGTCTTATCGCACCTGTTAAGTTGTATGGGGTGGAGCCTTAGTTATTTGGTATTTGTCTGGGTGGCTCTGTGTCGTGGGGAGAGGTGGGAGAGGGGACCGTGCTGCTGCCTGGCTTCTTGAGGCTTGCCCGACACATGCCCTGTTTCCAGTCACTTCACTCACTTTCTTGTGCGACTGGCGCCCTTCTATCTGTTACTGTGGTAGTGATTCCCAGAGTGGGTAGATTTGTGTTCGTTTTAGTCTGTGCAGGCCCTTTAAACAGGCTCTCTTGAGCAACTGGCAGTTTGTATAGCTGCCTCCAAACCCCACTGGCTTTTACAGCCAGAAAGTATGAGGCTTTATCTCCTGGTGCTGGAACCCTGAGCTGCACGGTCTGGCTTGGGGCTGGGATGTCTCACTCTTAAGGTATCCCTCCTGATTTTTATCTACCACACATAAATGTGGGATTGCCCATTCGACTGCTGCCGCTGCACACCACACCATGTCCTCTCCCCCACAGCTCCCTGTCTCCCGTCTGGATGAATATGGCTTCTTTAAATGTTTGGTTGTTGGATTTCCATACAGTTCGATTTCTGGCAGTTCTTGGTGTTTTTTATTTTGAGGTTAGTGGTGATTCTTCTTGTGGTTGCATGAGGAGGCGAAGTGTCTCTTCCTACACCTCCATCCTGTCTGGAGTCTAAGTGGTATAAATTTTTAAAAAAATTAATAAGATAATACACATATCTTTGGGAAATCTTAAATGTAGCCCTTTTTATCTTTGTTCTTCTAATGAGAGTAAACAGTTTCATGTGAAACTAATAAATTGTTGACTCATTCATATTTGTACAAAAGGCATGTTACAATCACTGAAATGTACCCATATTTTTAATGAGGAAAGTGAAATAACTACCTATAACATGTAGGGGCAGGTATCTAGTAAATTTCCTACTTCAGTTACTGTTGTTGCCTCTTTTTCATAACAGATTTCTGTTACATCCCCGAATTAAGACTTTTCTGACTTCAGCACTACAGACACATTTTGAAGTGCCATTTTGAATAACAGACCTGATGAGATGATTTGAGCATTAGGTCTCAAGTATGGGCAAATGAAAAGAAGCTTTTCAGTATTTTGTTATTCAGAGAGATGACTGCCATAGACCAAGAATTCTTATAAACTTCTTACAGCACAGTGCTTTTTTCAGAGATATTATGTAGAACCCCAACATATAAAGCAGATGATGATAATATAACATCTACTTTACAACATTTATGTATCATAAAGTCAACAGTAAAAAGTGAGGCTGCCCTGGCCTGGTGGCATAGTTGGTTGAAGCATCGTTCCATAAACCTAAAGGCTGCAGTTTTGATCCCCAGGCAGCGCACATAACTAGATGGCAGGTTTGATCCCCAGTTGGGGCGCATTTAGGAGACAACTCCTTGATGTCTCTCTCTCACACTGCTGTTTCTGTCTCTCTGTCTCTAAAAGCAATGAAAAATGTCCTCAGGTGAGGAGGTGGGGGAGAAAGAAAGGCTGTTAGATAAAAGAAAATTTGAATTCAGAGACTTACGAGTAACAGTCACCATTTTATTTCATTTCATTTCATTAATTTTATTTATTTTTTAGAGAAGGGGAAGGGATGAAGAGAAACATCAATGTTCATACATTGATCATTTGCCTCCTGAATGTCCCCAACCAGGGACCTGACCCGCAACTCAGGCATGTTCCCTGACTGGGAATCAAACCCACGACCTTTTGTTTCACAGGCTGGTGCTCAACCCACTAAGCCACCCCAGCCAGGGCCAGTTACCATTTTAAATCAGCCTTAGTGTGTACTTGTTTCTGTATCTTGTTTTAGTTGTCTAATATTATTTTCAAAGTCTTGAGTCACAGAAATAAATATTTAGAAATCATAATAAGTATTCAGAAGCTCATCTTTTACTATCAGGGTTCAAAGTATAGAATATTACATTAAGACTATGTAACAACTGCTCATGTTTCTTAGTATAAATGATTGTCAAACAAAAGTTGTATCCAGAACTTAAAATAAACTTAGAAAGTATCTGTAAGCCAAGATTATCGAGACAAGTAGAGCTTCACATTTCATACCTGACATACTATGACAGAACTGTTCCCTAATCAGTTGCACTGAAGTCTTTTAATTGCACCTGTGCTGTGGGAGTGCACTTGCTTCCATAATTTCATGTAAGTAGCTAGCTGTGTGCGAGCATAGGTCTTTTGCAAAGCTGTAACCTTTCTCAGTAACCATCATATTGTGAAGAACTGTAAACAAATGCTCTGAGGTAGGCAGTAGGCATACATGAGTTACCTGACAGCAAGTGCTTATGCTTGGGTGAATGCTGTTCTATTAACATTTAGAAAATAACGTATTTGGATTACATTTATTCATTATACTTTTTTTAAGTCTTTTTTATTGATTATGCTATTACAGTTTTCCCAATTTTGCCCCCCTTATCCCCCCTCTGCCCTGCCCCCCTTAGTTCATGTCCATGGGTTGTACATGTAAGTTCTTTGAGTTCTGTTTCCCATACTGATTTTTATATCTCCCCATCTATTTTATGCCTAGTAATTATGCTGCTTCTTCCCTGTACCTTTTCCCCTGCTTCCTTCCTTCTCCCCCCTCACTGAAATCCCTCCATGTGATCTCCATTTCTCTGATTCTGTTGTTTGTTGTTTGCTTAGTTTTTGTTTTCATTGTTTGTCTTTTCTTTTAGGTTCATTTGTTGATAGTTGTGCGTTTGTTGTCATTTTATTGTTCATATTTTTTATCTTTTTATAAGTCCCTTTAACATTTCATAAATTCAAAGCTTGGTGATGATGAACTCCTTTAACTTGACCTTGTCTGGGAAGCACTTTATCTGCCCTTCCATGCTAAATGATAGCTTTGCTGGATAGAGAAATCTTGGATGTAGGTCCTTGACTTTCATGACTTGGAATACTTCTTTCCTGCAAGGTTTGTTGTGAGAAATCAGCTGATAGCCTTATGGGAACTCCTTTGTAGGTAACTCTCCTTTTCTCTTGCTGCTTTTAAGATTCTTTCCTTATCTTTAATCTTGGATAGCTTAATGATGATGTGCCTTGGTGTGTGCTTCCTTGGGTCCAACTTCTTTGGGACTCTCTGGGCTTCCTGGACTTCCTGGAAGTTTATTTACTTTGCCAGATTGGGGAAGTTTTCCTTCATTATTTGTTCAAATAAGTAATTTCTTGCTGTTCTTCTCCTTCCTGCACCCCTATAATTTGGATATTGGAATGTTTCAGGTTGTCCCAGAGGTTCGTAAGTCTCTCTTTACTTTTTTGAATTTTTGTTTCTTCATTCTATTCCAGTTGGATGTTTATTTTTTCCTTTTGTTCCAAATCGTTGCTTTGAGTCCTGGTTTCCTTCCTGTCACTGTAGGTTCCCTGAATATTTTGCTTTATTTTATTTAGGGTATCTTTCATTTGTTCTTTTAATTTTTCAACCAAGATCAATCAGATCTATGAGCATTTTGATTACCAGGGCTTTAAATTCTCCTTCAAATAGGTTAGCTATCTCCTCATCACTTAGTTTTCTTTCTGAAGTTTTGCTCTGTTCTTTCATTTGGGCCACATTTCTGGTGTCTTGGTGTACCTGGTAAGTTGTAAGGGGGTGGGGCCTTAGGTATTCGCTTGGGCAGGGCAACCCTGTTTGCTGCACTGCCTGTGGGGGAGGGGCCAGAGGGAACAATGCAGCTTGCCTGCTTGTCTCTAGTGCACTTTCCAACGCACTCTCTTGTGAGACTGGGAGTTTCTCCCACTACAGCAACTCCTGCAGTAGTGCACAGTCAGCTGTGAGTCTCGGTTTCTCCTTCAGCCAGTTCCACCTGCCCTGTCTGCCGTCTTGCCTCGGTTTTTCTGAGCTGGCCAGCCAGCACGGTCCGCCGCCCCCTTACCAGTCTGGTTTGTTCTGGTTGATTTTTTCTTTAATTCCTTGGCTGTCAGAGTTTCATGCAGTTTGATTTTCTGGCACTTCTGTTTGTTGATTTTAGATTGGTTGTTATCCTCCTTTCGGTTTTTCAAGAAAGTGAAAACCCCTATCTTGGCCAGAACTCTATTCATTATACTTTTAAAAATACTTAAATATATATTTGAAAGTTGGATTCAGATTTTAAAATTTCAAAATGCCTCACATAGTGCCACAATGTGAATGTCCTGTAGATCTTCCATCACTTTCATAAAAAAATGTGTTTTGGGGCTGCTGGGGTGAATTTTTTCAGTTTCTAATGGCTAACAGCTACATTTGTATCATTAATCACTTCATTTGCAGATCCCAAGTGTCCCTCAAGATACCACTGTACTCATGAAGCTGGTGTACATAGTGTTGGGCTAACTTGGATTCATAAACTTCACAAATTTCTTGGATCAGGTGAGTTTTCTGTGCTTTTTCAATGTTTCATAGTATCCATGTTTGATACTTTGTATCAAAAAGTAATTTGGAATAGAAAAATAATTTTATAATTGAAAATCAATGACACCAAAAGTTGGTTGTTTGATAAGATCAACAAAATTAACAAACCTTCAGCTAAACTGACCAAAAATAAAAGGGAGATGACTCAAATTACTACTATTAGGAATGAAAAGGGGGATATTACTACTAACCTTATAGAAATATAAAAGATTATAATGAAATACCATGAACAAGTATGTGCCAATTAAGATAAGCTAGATAAAATGGACAGATTTCTAGAAAAACAAATTTCTACCAAAACTGACTCAACAGGAAGTAGAAAATTTGAATATATCTATAACAAGGGATTGAATTAGTAGACAAAAACAACCCAAAAAGAAAAGCTCAGTACAAGATGGGTTTGCATTTAAAGAATACCAGTCATTCACAAGATTTCCATAAAATAGAAGGAACACTTCCAAACTCATTGTATGAGGTCAGTATTACCCTGATACCAAAACCAGACAGAGATGTCCTGGAAAAGAAAATATTTCTTGGACAAATATTTCTTATGTATATAGATGTAAAGTCTTAAAGTACTAGCAAACCAAATCCAGCAAGAGTAATTTAACATCCAGAAATCAATTAATATATTACACTGTATCAATAGAATAAAGGACAGAAAGCATGTGATTCTCTTAACAGACACAAAAAGTATTTAAGAAAATTTAATAGCCTTTCATGTTAAAAACATTGACCAAGGTAGTAATAGAGAGGAACGTCCTCAAACTGACAAAAGGCAGCTATGAAAAACCCACAGCTAACACCATACTTCACAGTGAAAAACCAAATGCTTTCTCTATTAGCTTTCTGTTGCTGTTACAAATCACTGTAAACTTAGTGGCTTAAAATAGTACAACTTTAGTGTCTTAGAGTTCTGTAGGTTAGATGTCATAGAATGATCTCACTGGGCGGCAGTGTTCCCTTCTGGAGGCTCTAGGGGAGAATCCATTTCCCAGCCTTCTCCTGCTTCTACTTTCCTCCTTTGCTTGTAACCCCATTCCTCCATCTTCAGATCAAGCAAGGGTGAAGTGAGTTTGAGTCCTTCTCTCTGTGTGTTACTCTGACCTTCTGCTCTACTCTTTCACTTTTAAGGACATTTGTGGGAACATTGGGCCCAGCCAGATAACCCAGAATACTCTATCTGAAAGACATCTGATGGGCAACTTTAAGTCCATCTGCAACCTTTATTCCCCTTTGTCATGTAACCTAACATAGTCCCAGGTACTGGGAATTATTAGCACACAGACATTTTGGGGAAGTCCATTATCCTGCTTACTACCTTCTACCCCCTTTCCTCAAAGATTCACATCTGACCTACCTGCAAAACGCATTGACTAACATCATTGTAGTAACACAAAGTTGCAAATCTCATAGAAATCTCATGAGCTCAAGTTTCCAATCTCATCATCTAAAAATCATTTAAATTCAAATTGGTTAAAACTCTGAGTATAATCAATCCTGGATCAAAAGTCCTCTCTGTCTGTGGACCTATGAAATCAGGAAATAACTTATCTATTCTCAGAACACAGTGATGGCACCAGCATAGGTATCAGTTATAGACATTCCAGTTCAAAATAAATAAAAAGGAACTACAGGTCCTAAGCAATTTCAAAGCCTAAATTCTATTAGGTTTCCATGCCTGGAAGTAATCCCCTGGGTTACAGCTCTGCCCTCTTCATTTTACAGGAAAGATAGCGTTTGTTTGTAGAGTAGTTTCATTGGCCTGATTCTCATCAGTAGAATTTTGGCAATAGAACAGCCTTCTCTCATTCTCTGACCTGTTCTGTCCAAGCCAGTAGTGCTTCTACAGGTATCAGATTTTCAGGCACTTTTTAAAAAAAGATTTTTACATATTTCTTTTTAGAAAGAGGAGAAAGAGAGGGAAACATCATTTGGCTGGCTCTCGCACCCACCTCAACTAGGGACCTGCCGGACCTACTTAAAAACTATTTAAACTAATAAACGTGTTCAGAGAGGTTACAGGATACAAGATCAATAGACAAATATCAGTTCTCTTGCTGTGCACTAGCAATGAATAATGCAAAGGGAAATGGAAAAAAAAGTTCCATTGATAATAGCATTAAGATCAATGAAATACTTAGAATGAATTTAACAAAAGAAGTACAAAACATTCTTAAACTGCAAAACATTGTTGAAATAAATAAAAGGCCAAATGAGAAACATCCCATGTATGTGGACCAGAAAACTTAATATTGTAAAATGACAGTATTCCCCCTAATTGATGTAGAGTTCTAGTGCAGTCTCTATCAAAATTCTAGCTGGCTTCCTTTCAGAAATTGATAAGCTAATCTTAAAATTCATGGAATTGAGTGATCCAGAATAGCCAAAACAATCTCAAAAAACGAGAGCAAAGTTGGAGGACCACTCTTCCCAATTTCAAGATTTCTTTCAAAAGTATGGGAGTCAAGACAGTGTGGTACTGTCATAAGCTTATACATACAGGTCTGCGGGATAGAATTGAGTCCAGAAATGTACCTTTACATTTGCAGTCAATTGGTTTTTACAAAGGTGCCAAAACAACTCAGTAGGGGAAAAGAGTAATCTTACCAACAAGTGGTACTCAGACAAGTGTATATCCACATGCCAAAAAAAGAAGGAAAGAAAGAAAGAAATTGGACCCCTACTTCATACCATATACAAAGTCAACTCAAAATGAATCAAAGACCTAAATATAAGAACTAAAACTATACAATTCTTAGAAGAAAACACTATCACAAAAGTAAAACAACAACCTACAGAAGGGGAGAAAATATTTGCAAATTATGATAATGGACTTGTATCTAGCATGCATAAAGAACTCTTAGAATGCAATAATAAAAGGATAAATAGCCCAATTTAAAAATGGACAAAGGATTTGAATAGACATTGTTCCATTGATTACATACAGATAGCCTACAAGCACATGAAAACATGTTTAATATCTTTAGTCATGAAAATGAAATACCCCAAAATCACAAGATACCACTTTATACCCACAAAAGTGGCTAACATAAAAAGACACCATTACAAGTGTTGCCAAGGATATGGAAAAATAGGGACCCTCATGTACTGCATGTGAAAGACTGCGGTCACTTTGAGGAGAGCCTGGCCGTTTCTCAAATGATTAGAGTTGCCATATGACCCAGTAGTCGTACTCCTGAATATATACCCAAGAGAAATAAAACCTGTGTCCACACAAAAACTTGTGGATGAATGTTCAGTCAGCATTATTCATAACAGCTGAAGAGCTCAGTATCTGCCAACTGATTAAATAAAATATCCATACAGTGGAATATTATTCAAGAATAGAAAGGAATGAAGTCCTGACATGGATGAACCTTGAAAGCATGATGCTAACTGAATGAAGCCAGTCACAAACAACTACATGTTGTTTGCTTCTGTTTATATAAAAATGTCCAGATTAGCCCTGGCTGGTGTGGCTCAGTGGATTGAGCACTGGCCTGTGAACCAAAGGGTCGCTGGTTCAGTTCCCAGTCAGGGCACATGCCTGGGCTGCAGGCCAGGTCACCAGTAGGGGGGGAGGCCCAAGAGGCAACCACGCATTGATGTTTCCCTCTCTTTGTCCTTCCCTTCCCCTCTCTCTAAAAATAAATAAAATGTTTAAAAAACAATGTACAAATTAGGCAAGCCCACAGAGGTAGAAAATAAGAGTAATGGTTGTTGCCTAGGTCTTGGGGATTGGCAGAACCTAGAGAGTGATTGTTAACAGGTAAGGGGGTTTATTGCTTGTACAGTTTTTTTCTTTCTTTCTTTTCAAGATTTAGGGGAAGGGAGGTAGAGAGGGAGAGAAATGTCCTGCGAGAGAAACATTGATTGGTTGCCTCTCGCATACCCCTAACCAGGAACCCAGCCCACGACCCAGGCTTGTGCCCTGGCTGGGAATCGAATTGGCAGCCATTTGGTTTGCAGGTTGGCACTCTATCCACTGAGCCACACCACCCAGGGCTACTTGTACAATTCTTTTAATACACTAAAAACCCATCTTTTCTTTTTTCCCATCACCATTTATCCCCCCTCTACTGTTTTCCACTTTCACCCACCTCCACAGCCCCCTTGAATTGTAGTTGCAACTGTAGTTTTGTAGTTCATCCAAAGCTTGAATTGTATGCCTTAAATGGGTGAGTTATGTGATATTGTGAATTATATTTGAAAAAGCTGTTATAAAAATAAAATTGGCCCTGGCTGGCGTAGCTCAGTGGATTGAGCGCGGGCTGCGAACCAGGCATCGCAGGTTCGATTCCCAGTCAGGGCACATGCCTAGGTTGCAGGCCATGTCCCCCAGCAACCGCACATTGATGTTTCTCTCTCTCTCTCCCTCTCCCTTCCCTCTCTAAAAATAAATAAATAAAATCTTTAAAAAATAAAATAAAATAAAATAAAATTGGCCCTGCCGGGTGTGGCTCATTGGATTGAGTGCTGGCCTGTGAACTAGAGGATCACCAGTTCAATTCCCACTCAGGGCACACGAATGGGTTGTGGGCCAGGTCCCCAGGGGACGTGTGAGAGGCAATCGATTGATGTTTCTCTTGCACATCAACATCTCTCTTCCTCTTGTTCTCTCTCTCTAAAAATAAACAAATAAAATCTTAAAAAAGAAAGAAAATTGATGTGGACAAGGAAAAGAGTCTGAAAAGAAATGATTTCTTGAATCTTCTTCAGTGAAACATTTCTGTGTTTAGAAACTTGACCAGGGAAAACCCACTATCCATCTTGGGGCAGAAATCTAGACCCCTCTGTTAAGGAGATTTGTGTCACAAAGGCATAGTCCTTAAGAAGCAGTTGTCTGAGACAGGAACTTAATTGCATTTAACTAATATTGTCAGCATTTCAGTTTGGAGACTTTCTGTTTCAGTGAACTCACACAATGTGGTAATGCTTTCCTTTGCAGATGAGGAAGACAAGGATAGTTTGCAGGAACTTGCTACTGAACAGAAATGCTTTGTAGAGCATATCCTTTGTACAAAGCCATTGCCATGCAGGTGAGAACTTCTCTCCTGTCCACACAGGTGACAGTTGTTGTGTCAGTACTCCAGGTATGTGTGTACATTATACTCCCATGCACACTCCGCAGGTAACACTTGTTGTGTCAGTACTCCAGCTAAGTGTATATACATTACACTCACCAACTGTCTACACAGATAACAGTTGTGTCAGTAGTCCAGGTACCTGTGTGTACACATTACACTCATGCAGACTTACCCCCGAGAGTATCGGCTTATCATATGTTCATCCAAAGCTCGGCCCTGCTTCCTGACCACTCCACACACTGTACCCTCTGTCTGGAGGGTATTTTTGTAGTTGCAACTGTAGTTTGCTGTCTTCACCTGGCAAGCTAATTATTCTTTCTGATCATGTCAGTTGTTCAGAAAGGGTTCCTTGATTTCCCCAGTCTAACTTAGGGTCCTCCTGTTATTTTCCCTTGTTTTGGTAGTACGTTAAAATGGACGTTTGTGTTTCTGTAATGTCTTGGTCACCACTGCTAGAATGTATGTTTCATGAGAGTAGAAACCATGTCTGCTTCTTACTGTTTACTGCCCCCTCCTGTCTGTGTGCTCACTGACAGTGCCTAGTGGACAGTGACAAAGTATTTGATGACTAGAATAGGGGAGATATCTAGAATGATTCCCAGGTTTCTACCTGGCATAACTGGGTTGACGTGGTGCCTCTGAGAAACATGGGACATAGGAGAAGGTCTGTTTGGGAAGACAGGAGGTATGTTAACGGAGACACTTGGAGTTTTCTGTTCCTGTGAGATAGCCAAGTGGAGGTGCTCCATAGCCTGTTGGACATATAGCTCTGGAGTCTGGAGTGATCTGGGCTATAATGGCATGGATGTGGGACTTGTCAGCTTTGGAGCTAAGAATATGGTGGTTACTCAGAAAAGAGCCTAGAATGAGCAGCGGAGACATGGAGAGCCTTGAGCAACACTTTCTTACAGTCAGCGAGAGGAGATAGAAGAGCCCAGCCCAGGAGGGAAATGTGAGTCAGGGGCTGTCAGAAAGACTGAAGGGGAACCTGAAGAGAGATGTCAAGGACACTGAGGAGGAGGAGGTCTCCAAGAGCAGGCAGTGTGGGCAGGAGCGTGAAATGAGCACATCAGAGCAGCCACGAGTCTAGACTTGGCAATACAGGGCTTCGTCTAGAACCGTAAAGAAAACAGTAGGGGTTGGGGGTGGAGAGCACCAGATTAAGAAGTGCATGGGGAAAACAGATTCAAAATTCCACTTATGTGTATTTCAAAAAACAGGTAAAATTAAACAGTATTGCTTAGGAATACATAGATACAGAAAAACTACTGTATTGAAGCAGAGCAAGAACGTGAGTGTCATGAAAATCAGATGATTGCCTCTCTGAGGAGTGGAAGGCTGCGATCAGGGAGAGTTGTGCAGGAGGTCCCAGGCCACTACACCGTTCTAATTACCGACCTAGGTAATGGTGAGAGTGCATCCATGCACTGTTCTATGTGTAGATTTCACACTGCAAACACAAAATAAAAAATGTCAACCTCCCAGGCTCCCTCTTCCCACCACCCCTCTTACAGGTTACAATTTAAAGACTGCTGATTCCAAAGAGTACGGGAGAAAAACTACGTTAGAGGGAGCTTGACATCATAGTGGAGAGTGTTCTATGAAAGATGTGAGCATGTTTATAAGCTGAGGCCAGTTAGACAATAGGGAGCTTGTGTAACTGCAGTTGATGGAGCAGTACTCAGAGGAGGTGAGAGGTGGCATCTGCAGTCCAGGGGTAGGAATGTGCCAGGGTGAGGGGTGAGCAGCGTGTTCACAGGAAGGACATTTCCTCCCTGAGGTCTGCAGTTTTCAGTCTCTTCAGTGAAAGAACCAAAATTAAGAGGAAGATGTAAGCTGTGCACTGTAAAACCAAGTCCTGTGATATAGATGTTGGGCTCCACTGGATTTTTAATGTGAGATATACTGAAGTTCCCTTCGGTCCCCAGTCTCTGAGCACTTAATCCAAGTTGGGCCCTGGGCTGGGCATACAGAGATAGTTGGGACTTCTGGGCAGGTTGGGACAAAGACAGGTTTAGACAGGTAAACCATTAACTTCACTGTATCTTGGGAACTGCTGAGGTAACGGTGAGCACCATGAGGCTGTGGGTTCCTGAGTGACTTAGAAGTCACATGGCCTCTAGAATGTTAAGTGACAGCTTGTTTGAAACCAATCAAAGCTGTAAGCATTACAGGTTCCCAAGTCAACAGCTTTGCAGTTACTGCACTAATAGCCCAGGCCTGAGAGGGCGACAAACCTCAGCCATGTCATTACTTTTGGATCCATTGCATTTGCTGTTTTATAACTTAACTGTGCCTGTGTGTTTTTCCAGGCAGCCAGCTCCAATTCGAGGATTCTGGATTGTCCCTGACATTCTGGGGCCCACGATGATCTGCATAACCAGTACCTACGAATGCCTCATAAGGCCTTTGTTGTACGTATCACTTTGAATTCCCCAGACAACTTGTTAATCCTGCAAAATCTAGGCTGGGAAAATGCCCTCGGAAACCCACTTGAAGATACTTGGATTCTGCTTTGGCTTCTGACTTGAGGGTTGGAAAGGTAGATAAGATAAAATTTATTGTAGGCGTGATTTCTAGTTTTCTTTGGCTAGCTGAGAGTTAAGAGCTTTACTTGAAAATGTGGGAAAGAAAACATTAATGAATCCCATTAATAAGAATTAAAACATTGAATTTTTTGTTCTAACTGTGTGCCAGGCCTAGAAGTGGAGCAGCAGTCGCCTGCATTGGCTCCTGTAAAGCAGAACAGCCCTGGAAGGGCAACACCATTAAGCCCGTGTGCTAAAGGAGGAGTCAGGGCTCGAGAGGCTCACTAGGTGCTGAAGTACCACCTCAGACAAGGCTGCAGATACAGGGCTTTCTGCCTCCGAAGTCCATACTCAACTTGAATTTCCCCACTTCTGCCTGGCTCAGAGGGACATCACAGAA
Organism: Tonatia bakeri; assembly: GCA_004024845.1. Lineage (NCBI taxonomy): Eukaryota > Metazoa > Chordata > Mammalia > Chiroptera > Phyllostomidae > Tonatia > Tonatia bakeri. The sequence goes on from PVIA01005877.1 coordinate 28,328, forward strand.
TATGTAAACTCTAGAAATCTTCCTTCTTATGGAACTCGTATTAAGCTCATATACCATTTTTTTTTTTTTATTTTCAACAACCCTGGAATATCATTCTGAGTTTCATAAATGCAGGAATAGGAGTCCCTAAAAAGCCACCAGTGTTGAATACTAGACCCCCCCCCACCCCACCCCCGGGGTCTTTTGGTGTCATTTCAAAGCATATGCTTCTAATACTGACAGTTTGAAATAACTGCTATAATTTACTATCCTTTAAAGAACTCGTGTACTCTTTGAAGATTGACAAGTTATCCTATCTGGAAAGGAAACTAATTCAGTATCAGTTTTTATTACCAATACTCTAAGTGACTTAAAGCTCTAGCAAGACTAAACAAAAAGAATAAAATCACTGAAAAAAAAAAATTTAATTATTTTTTTAAACAGAGGGGGAAGGGGGAAGAACTAGAGGGAAAGAAACATCAATTGGTTGCCTCTCACATGCCTCCAACTGAGGACCTTGCCTGTAACCCAGGCAAGTTCCCTGACTAGGAATCAAACCAGTGAGTGACCCTTCTGTTTGCAAGGTGGCGTTCAGGGCACTGAGCCACACCAGGCAGGGCTCAAGCATATTTTTAAAAATGCATCATACTTTTAGTGAAATAAGACCTACTCACATGAAGTTACTTCTAAATAAAAACGTGAATCCCAAAGGAAAAAATACTCTGAAATACTAGTCTAGATACATTTAAATACTGTTTTCTGCTAGCTCCCTGAAATACAAGTTGTCTATAATGTGATATTATTCTTTAACAAGTTCCCAGATTATGGTTGCATTCAAAGTCAATCACCATGCTAAAGTTGCAGTCTTTCCAGCTTTCTAAAATTGTCATTGTGATATCTAATATTTGAGTGAATGTAATTTTTAGAAATCAAGTTATATAGAAGTACAGTGTTTACAGCAGTTATCTTGGTGGATATTGGTTTTGATCAAACCTAAACTATACCTAGGAAATGAGTGATTCCTTTATATTTGTGACTCTGGTTTATAACTGGGTCTCAAGCCCTTGCATAAAGAGTCCATGATGAACTTATACTTTTGTGCTGCCTTGATCTTTACAAAGACTTTGGAGTGACAGAGTCCAAAATGCTTTGACAAATGGTAGCATTGGTTGAATACGGTTTCACAGGGAGCTGTCTTCAAGGAAGAAAGCATGCATTCTTGTATTTTCCCACAAGTAACACTGTGTAATGAGCACTAAGGTGGCGTATCCTTTCCCATAATATAGTAAATGACTCCATGGTAGATTGTGTTTTGTTTGTTTTGCAGAAGCACAGTCCATCCAGCGTCTCCTCCACTGCTTTGTACTCAAGATGATGTTGAAGTGGCAGAGTCTCCTCTCCGAATTTTAGCAGAAACCCCGGATTCCTTTGAAAAGCACATAAGAAGCATTTTGCAACGTAGTGTTGCAAATCCAGCATTTTTGAAGTATGAGGCTTGGGTTATAGGTTTTAAGAACTGGTTCCCTTCTGTTTTTCTAATTACTGCTCATTCTTTCTGTTCTCAGCTACTGATTTCATTTTATATACTTTTTACTATGTTGGAGCTGGGAGAAACCCAGGGCGTATTTAATCAGCTAGTGAGTAGTCAAAATAGATATAGAGGCACTTGAGAATGACAAGCGCATGTATGAAAAGGGGAAAAAGCTATGACTTGAGTCTATTTTTAGTTGTTTTGCTAAGCTACATACAGACCATAATGGTAGAAACTTTTTTTAAAAGGTCATCTGAAAAAGATACAGCTCCTCCTCCTGAAGAATGTCTGCAGCTCATCAGCAGAGCCACCCAGGTGTTCAGAGAACAGTACATTCTTAAACAGGACCTGGCAAAGGAGGAGATTCAGCGGAGGTAGGATGGCCTTTGCTCATGTGCCACCAGCTCCTAGCTGGTAGCTGACCACGTGTAATGGCCTAGACCTGGCTTTCAATTAAATTTCATTTTTTTGCTTTTGAAGGGTGAAATTACTATGTGACCAAAAAAAGAAACAACTGGAAGATCTCAGTTATTGTCGAGAGGAAAGGTAAGGGCCAAAACTAGATGAAAAAAGAAACTACTAAGGTTGGACCTGCATCTTACCCTGAAATAATGAGTAACATTAGCTGGCTTCACCATCAAGGTGGGCCCTCAGAGTCTCCTTTTTATGCCATTAGGAAAAGTCTTCGGGAAATGGCTGAGCGTTTAGCTGACAAATATGAGGAAGCCAAGGAAAAACAAGAGGACATCATGAACAGGTCAGTGGGTTGTAGAACATTCAGTTACCTGCTCAGGTATAACTAATGCAGTTAAGTACTCAGATGCTAACAGCGTTAAGGAAAATGGGCCTAGGGTGTATCCTTTTAGGTCCACAGCACTGATGGGATTCCCCTGCCTCTCTTCTGAGGTGTGTCAGGGAAAACACTGCGGTGGTGCTTCCCCCAACCATCCTGTGCAGCCTCCCTCACACACCATGAATTAGAGCTTTAGTTATAACTGTTTCCCTGGGTAGCAGAGCTCTTAGGCTGAGATGTTTTCTTGCCTTTTGTAAAGGATGAAAATAGTACTTCACAGTTTCCATTCTCAGCTGCCAGTTCTCTCTGACAGTGAGAGAGACATGAAGAAGGAATTACAGCTGATACCCGATCAACTTCGACATTTGGGCAATGCCATCAAACAGGTGGGAATGGATGCAGGTGGCTAAATTTTGTACTTGTGTTTGTTCTGCAGAAAATTTTACAAAATGTAAAACAATACTGTGAAAATGTGTAGCAAACCATAGCTAAGTATCTGTGTATCTATGTTCTGTTTGATGCTTTAGGTTACTATGAAAAAAGACTATCAGCAGCGGAAGATGGAAAAGGTACTAAGTCCTCAAAAACCCACCATCACTCTCAGTGCCTACCAGCGCAAGTGCATTCAGTCCATTCTGAAGGAGGAGTAAGTAATTCTGTCCAGATAAGATTACTTAGCATTTGAACGTCAAGTAATTCATAGAATAGGAATCAATGGTAGATGAGGGCTTAAGAGATGAGTGTGGTAGACCAAAAATGATGGCTTTATTATAGAGATTTCTCTGACCAAGGTAGTCCCCAATGAATATGCTAAAAAATATTTCTAGCATTTGCAATACTGTCTGCCACCATTAGCCTTGAATGTGTAGTAAATACCATTACTATCTGTCTGAAACCTTAACTTTAGCAAAGCACTTCTAATTTCAGCATTACTAACTAGCTTAAACTCTTAATCAGTATTAATGACTTACTCATTTGTTGTGTTCCCAAAAGTGACTGACTTTATGATTTTACAGGGGTGAACACATAAGAGAAATGGTGAAGCAAATTAATGATATCCGAAATCATGTAAACTTCTGATACCACCAGAACAGATTCACTCCTGAAGTTAACACAAATGAAGGCTTGAGCTCATACTTGTAAAACAAACAGGTAGCATAATCTAATTTATAAAGAGGCACTTGGATGAGCTTTGGTGTGGTTGTTCATCATTTTTTATACTTGTTTTATAATTACTAAATAAATGCTTTTATTTAAACATTGAAATGTGCTTTATATATAAGCTGAAGGCAATGATTATTTTCAGCAAGGGCCTAGGATTAAAAAAAATTTTTAAAAGCCTGAGACTTTCCATGAACCCTCAGTATTCTCCATAGTTGAACAAAGTCACAATTAAGAGCTCCATGTTAAAGTACCAGCACCAGAAATATGACTCTGTAGAGGATCAGGACCTTAGAATTCAGAGGAAAAGGCCACACAGTATACTAGGCAGCAGCTGTTTTAATTTGAACACTTTCTCCTTCAGTACAGTTAAACAAACGGTTACATCTGAAATCTGCTTAGAGCGGAGCCCAACATCCACAATTGCAAGGCCACTGCTGGCTCACTTCCACAGCAGCATTACCTTCCAGACCCGCGTCTGGCTGTGCACTGGCGCCCCGGGGATACGTGTTACTGAGTGAGTGTGAGGTACAAGTGTAAGACCTCAAAGGGAGAAAGAAACAAATAATTTCCTATGCAGTGTACAGTTTTGCTCTCAGCTTTATTTTAGGTGACCTTTTTAAACCTGCCCATGTAGGTTCTGAAAGGTAATACTGTGTCTGCCTAGAAATGGCCAAGTGGCTGCCAGTTAAAAGCCACATGGTAAGGTAGATTTTAGGTAGGAAGTAAATCAAGTTAGACATGCGTGAGAAAAACATGTACAGACTTGAGTACAAGCACGGGAACACTTATGACACCCAACTGATCTTTCCCTTTGTCCAGACAGACTAAATCCCACCTTCTAAATCAGTTTCCTATTTATTCAGAAAACCCAGTTTAAAGTGTTTCTTACGAGGATAGTGGCACAATGTTTGTTTCATACCAAAAACATTATTAACAAAATCTAGCCACAGTTTGGGTTTTTCCAGGATATTTTTCTCAACAAAGTGGCTTCCAACAGTTTGTATCTGCCACAGTAGAGACCACCAAATGGTTCCCTGATCATGATTTTATTGGCCCAACACCACCTTACAAAGGTAAATATCTGCAGTATCTCAGCAGAGCAGTTTCCTGGGAGATACAGTTCAGTTCAGTTAAATTAGGAATTACCCTGCCTGGTTATAGTGCCAATTTTAATATTCTGAGACAAATTAGCTCAGGGCTTATCCAAGGGACTAGTCTGACATAATTTAAACTGATCGTATTTTGGAATTACTAAAATTCCCTGTAACTCCATGAGGATGTATGTTTCCTTTATCTAAACCAAGTAGCACTTTATATGAAGGGACTTTAAACCAATTCAAATAATGTTTCATGCATGCCAGGCCTATAGCACTATTTCTGTAATTCATATTTACTTTTAAATTCATTAATCATGAATGCAAGACTACAACAACAACCCAAGGAATGAGGTATGTAGTCCTTGTCTTGTGGAAGACAGGAGCAAATATCTTTAGGGCTAGTCCATACTTCATTAATAACAAAGACCATTCACTATGAACTGTAGTTGATGGTGGCTTTCAATGAGCCAAACAATCTACTTAATCCACCTAATTACCATAAGGTTCCTTCAAGTACCCTGCTGTTATACAACACCAATCACAAAAATTATTTGAAGACAACTTCACTTTTGAACCATGTGTATCATGAATTAAACAATGTAGGCTCCCACTGGCTCATGGCAGCAGTGAACAGCCAACTGGAACCTGTTGTGCTTCCTGCACGTAGGCTACGGCCAAAGCAGCCTGTTCACTGATGCTTTCTCCACACAGGAAAAGAATCTAACCTCAGAGGTCAGCACATTTCCAAACTGATCAACAAACCAAACAGGTTCTCCCCAACTTCATAAGCATCATCACACTCCAGGTCTAAATTATAAAAAATACAAAATAGGTATCTGTCAAACACCATTATCGCCATGTTCATATTTGACACTTGAGAAACAGTACTCAGGCCCATTGATCTGAATTGAAAATAAGCAGCATATTTATAAATTTATAGCAGATGTTGTCAGACATAGTTTAGTTTGTTATATTCCCCACAGGTCCAATAACTAAAAGTTTTCAAAAGAATAGCTGGTACCAATTCAGCTTAACCTTGGTACCTGTGGGTGCACGAAATTCATCCAGGTAAGAGAAAAAGTGCGTCCAGTTTCTTGTGCTTTTCCTTTAACTTCAATTTCCAATACATATAGCCCCAACCAAGTTTTCAAATTCTCATAATTCAGTCCTTGAATTGGTTTTGTTTGCCACATCTTAATGGTTCTCAGGCAAGTTTCAGTAGCATTTAAGGTCCTTCAAAGCAATTAAAATAGTTAAAAAGAAAACATGAGCTAGGAAATACAGTCACTAGCCAATGGCCTGCTCTCCAACTTCATATTTTAATATAAAATATTCATACAGCATACTACATGTCTCGCTAGCTGAATACTGTTACTGATGTACTCTAGATAACAGAAAAAAATATTTCTTCCAATATGTATAAACAGGAAATGTAATTCCAAACACTACTGCGATGGTGCTTCAGGGCAGGGAAATGTTGGATAAACAGGCAAGAAAACAACACTTTCTCCATCACCAAATCTGATCCACACCCGCTGGAATCAAGTCTGGAGTCTTGTTCGTGTTCCCGTTTGAAAGGTCTTTTTGCTGCAAATTAGCCTGGCTGTTTGCTGTTCCCGTGCTGCAGTCTTCTCCCACTAGAAACAAACATTTCTCCAGTCGTCCTTTTTTTGTGACTTCTTTAGTTAAGAGTTAAATAATTAATGTTGCTCTAAAGATGAGTTAAAAACCGAAAGTGCAGGCTAGAGTCCTGCTGTGACAGTGTCATGTCTCAGGGAGTTGGTTAATGTCTGTCAGTTTGGTGTCATTCAGAATTGCCCGGACTCTCTCCAGGGAGTCTGCTTGCCGGATCCGTTCTAACTGCACCTGGAGAAACAATACAGCGAGCTAAGTGCAGATGGCTCCTGCCTCAATTTTCTGAAATTTACTTTGTTTTAGATGAGATGGAGCAATTCCTAAAAGCTGTTGTGTAGCAGACCCAGGGTAAGGTGCTAGGACTATGGAGGTGAATGAGACCCAACCCCTGACCCCTGAGAACCCACGTTTCTTGGGGGGGCAGGGTGGATTAAAGAAAATTTTGGCACAATATACTAATGTCACTGTAGGCATTCATGGAGCACCAAGGCAGCACAGGGTTGCATGAGGACCTACAGAGGGTTCTACGGGGAGGACAAAGTTAAGCTGAGCCTTAAGAGGAACTGGGGTGATGAGACAACAATGCTTACCACAGGCACTACCATGCTGTGGGCAAGGAACCACAAGTTAAAATATACTGGAACAGGAGTAACAAACTCATTTTCACCAGGGACCACATCAGCCTCACAGTTGCCTCCAAAGGGCCAACTGTAATTTCAACTCCTTAACTGTTAAGGAATAGTTACATTTATCCTACTACTACTACTATAGTTACAGCCCTAAAATTATTTTGGCCCTTTGAAGGCAACCACGAGGCTGATGTGGCCCGCAGTGAAAATGAGTTTGACACCCCTGCACTAGAACATAAAATGTAAACTAAGGTGGAGTGGTAAAAAAAAAAGTGCAGGGGTAGATCTGGTTGGGAAGGGCCTTACACGGTATGCTAAGAACTTTATATCTGACTCTTAAGGACAACAAGGTAGACAGGGAAAGGGGCACAAGTCTGAAGTACACACCTGGTTTTTGGCTTGAATGACCAGGCAGGTGTTTGGGCTGGGATAGGGGCAGCCACAGTCTAATCCTGTAACTATTCTCAGCAGCCAAGTCAAGGATTGGCAAGTTCTGGGTACTCAAACCCATGCCTTGGTGCTCTAGGAGTTCTCCAAATGCCTCACCTGAAGGGTCTGAGAAAGCTTTACAAAATCTCTCTGGACTTGTTCACTGACATCTAGTTCTGTCTGCAACCTCTGAGCTTTGTTCTTCTCTTCAAACATTAGTTGTTCAATAGTGACCTAGAAAATACAAGTTTTTAATTAAGATTGTCAAAAAGTCATGGGTCAGAATTGCCTAGGTCCCTAAAGTGAAGTGAGTATGAAAGCCAGAAGAAAAAATGACTGAAGTGCTATACACGTACTGCATGCGCACACATGGTCACCCCTCACTCCAGCAGCCTGGTGACCGTGGTTAATCACAAAGCAGCTGCTAAGATCAGTAGCTACTACAGCAATAGGGACAGAAACTTGGGGAACTTCCTCTGACAACCACAACAGTCAAGCATATGAAAATTCTCAGTAAGGACACACCAGGCTGTCTCTACTTCAGCAGGACCATGTGGCAGCATCTCTACAAACAAAGGACTATCAAATACCACATGCAGTTTTTTTGCACTTAAACATCTGGCCACACAGACACTGTTTCTAGGAAAACTTCCCCGCAATTAGCTTCATCACTTTTATTCTAACAGGAATAATGAAAAGTCAGGCAGTCTATATGGTTCAATGAGTATTTGACAAGTCAAATGGAATCACACTTCTGAAGCAGTGTGTCTAGTTATGAGCAGGGACACATTTGTTCCGTGGCCCTCTCACACAGTGCCTAAAAAGCCGCGAGGCCTGTGACACAGGCCCAGAGCTGGCAGTGTGCAGATCTCATCCAACTCTGAGACCAGTTCATCTCTTTTTCCTTCTGCAAGCAGTCTTGACAACTTTCAAATGTGGCAGCATTTAAAGTAGCAATATATATTTTTTAAATAGGCAAGATGTGATTCTACATTCTTAGCACTGCTTATTAACTAAATCACCAACAAAAATAATCACCTTAGCAGTAGTTTCTTTTTTTAACTGTTCTTCCAAAGTCATTTTCATTTCCTGAAGGCTCTCAAGCTGTTGAGACTTCTCTCTCAATGTGGACTCCAACTGTGAAAGTAAGAAGAAAGCTGAAACTCAGAGACTTGCTGCAGGGGACAGCGCGATGCCTGGTGGAGAAACCTGAGGCCTGGAGGACGATCCCTGAGTTCTCAGGCTTTGCTTATGTTGCTTGTCTCACCCTCTGGTCTCTGGGAATCTTTTTTTTATTCTTCACCCGTTTCTTTCACTAAACATTTATTAGGCGCCTACTATGTTCTAAGGCCTGGAGATGGAGAAATCAGGAAAGACTGACATGTAAATAAATAATTTTGATATGTGAACATGGATGAAGAAACATTTAATTCTGCCAGAGAAGTTGGGGGAAGGGCTTCCTTGAAGAGATAACATTTGACCCTTAAAGATGAAAAATTTTACAGGGGAAAAAAGAGGGATGGTAGGGAGAAGGTGGAGAGAGATACTCCAAAAAGAATGGATGACATGAATAAAAACGTGTCCAAGAACTGCAGTGAGTTTCTGCTGAGCTACAGCACAGAGTATTGGGGTCTTAGAGGCTGAGACTGGTGAGGCTAAGGAATAAGGACTTGATCCTGGAGGTAAAGGGAACCATGGAGAGTTTTAAACCAGACTGGGACATTGTTTATAATTTCTAAAGACCACCATGGTTTATTATGAAGATGAATTGGAACAGGATAAATTTTGGAGGCAGCAAAAGAAGTTAGGCTGTTACAATAAGCCAGGTAAGAACTGAAGTCAAAACCCAAACAGCACCAGGAGTGGAAAGGATGGACACGATTAGAGTTCTGCTAAGTTCTGCCAATGCAACCCCAACAGCACAGCAGAGGCAGAAGCCAGACTGGGGTGACTGGGAGGTCAGGCAGTGGATATTACTCTTTCATGCACCTTGGCTATAAAAGGAAAAAGACTGGTAACTTGAGAAGTATAAGCCAAAGAGAAACTTTTCTCTTAACAGGAAACACATGTAATGGAAAGACTGATCACAAGGTACAGGTTCAAGGCCCGTGACTGGGAGGGCAGGGAGAGGGTTGTGAGAGGATGTTTGCAAAAGATGTGAGGGATTCAGCCAAAGCACAAGTGCAGTGACAGGAAACTAGTCAAAACCAGGTCATCTTCTCTGATGAAACAGGAGCAAGAAGGCTGGGAAGAAAAGTTAAGAGAACAAGTAGCTGAGGGGCCAGGAAGCTGAAGGTGGCCCCACTGGTGAGGGGTACAAGACCACCATCTCTGAGTGAGGGGATGAAGTGAGTGTGACTGTCTGACAGCCATTGTGAGGGAGAGAGGAGAGACAAATGAAGGCCAAATGAAAGGCTAGCTAGCACCTGAGGCCCAACTCATGGCCAGAGGGTGCAGCGTGGCTCATTCCAGGGGCATCAGCAGCTGGGGCAGAGGCAGAGCAGGTGCACACCGGGATTGATCTGGAGTTGGGCAGTATCGAAGTCATGGGACCTGCAGGTGTATTGGTGGGAGACTAGTTGAAGCAAGCCACAGAGGATACAGCTTATCAGGGAAGAAAGCAAAGCCATAAAGAAGTCACTAACGCAGGAAGAAAAGGAAAAGTTCAGGGAATTGAAGGTCCGAATGAGGCACTCACAGACAGTGGGCTCATGGCATTTAAGTACTGGAAGGATGGTAAACTAGGATCAGGGAACAGGGGGCTGGAGTGAGATGTCAGAGGTGGGGCTTGGCCAAGCCAAGAGTATGTGAAGGAAGGGGTGGGGGAGGCAAAGGTCACTGAGTCAACAAACACTGAGGCCAGAGAGTTGAGTGGGGTAATACTGAGGACTCTAAGCCAGCTAGAAAACATCACCTTCTATGTGTAAAAGACTTTGTACATCTTTCTACTGTACGTTTAAGTATGTACCATGTCACGACCAATGCCTTCCCTGTCTTCCTGCTGTGGTGGAAACTCCAGGCTGCAGCCACATCTCAGTCTTCCCTGTACCTCTCCAGTCAACGCATGGCCTGACTCAGAGCAGACTGGCAATAACGGTCTCTATTATTATCATCCCTTTTTCCACTGTATTTTTCCCAGTAGATAGAAGTTCCCTGAAGTCAGGGACATGTCATAACTACATTATATTCCTTGGGTCTAGCACAGTGGGATTTAATTAATTATAGGTTGCTGACAGGATTAATTTGAAACTCATGAAACTCACCTGTCCTTTTTCTACTTTTATTCTTTCTAATTCAGCTTTTAAGCTAGAGATGGAAGCTAGAAGGAAAAAAGACGCAGAAGTGTTAGCATTTATTATTGTGAATTTAAATCTTTTTCTTACCACTCCCCCTTTCCTACTCTAAGTTCAATCTCATATAAAGAAAGAAATTAAATATATATACTGAACATAGAGTAAAAAAACCAACACCCTTTTCTCAAAATTATCAGCAACCAATCATCATGATAATCAAGCTCAGGGAAAGGGAGAGTCTATACAAGTGAATACTATTATCATACACTCCTACATTTATCAAATATCCACATCTATCTCTGGGTATGTGGTGGAGATATTCCCCACAGGAGTCTTTTAACCCATCAAAGTTCTGCAAGGAAATCCCACCTATTTAGTCACATTCCCCAGTGGTCTGAGTTCAAGTGTGGACTTTCCCATCTTTTAGTAATTGCCAGAGAGAGGCCATTCGTGCTCCTAAAAAGACTGAGTTTGGAGTTTTTTTCCTCCCAATTATTGGATATATCAGAACATCTGGAAAAATGGACTGAGCCGTTACGTAACTCTTTCCTATACTTTTCTGTTTTCTACATTCTATGACCATGTATTACTTCTTATAATCAGAAAAAAAAAGTTTTATTTAGTGCCTTCCAATTCTAAACTACATCACTTTTATCTTCACCTATTTCTTCCTTGCAGTTTTCTATTTCTAATTGCAGAGTTTCTTCAAGGTTCTCTTTTAAACACTGTTCCGCCTGTATCTGCTCTTTTAGGAAAAGTATTTCCGCCTTCAGTTTTTCTTCCATGTGGTCTGCTGCTGTCCGCACATTAATGATATTCTCGCGGTATTTTAATACCAACTCTCGGAGTTCCTGGATTCAAGAAACAAATGATTATTCAGTTTGTGGGGGGTGAAAGAAAAAAAAAAGAGACTAAAGACTTTCTGCAACCAGAATTTCAGATGTGTGTTGTTGTTTTGTTTTTTTTTGTTGTTGTTGTTGTTTTAATTCTCACCCAAGGACATTTTTCATTGCCTTTAGAGAGAAAGAAAGGGAGAGAACAAGAAACATCGATCTGTTGCCTCCCACACACACCCCAACCAGGGATGGAACCTGCAACCTTTCAGTTTACAGGAGAGTGTTCCAATCAACTGAGCCACACCAGCCAAGCTCAGATATTATTTTAAATGGTTAAAAAATTAAAGACTTCCAATTCCACCCCACTTAGGGCTTCAAGGGACAGGTATTATGCATGTCATGTTAACATTCAGCATATTATAGAAATAAGCCATTTCCAGCCAAAAAGTGTGTACTGTGAACTACTTACTTTTCCCTCAAAATTGTTTGATAAGCAAAAAAAAATAAAAATGTTAAGTGACTTACAAGGTGGGATTCACCATGAATACCTTAGGAGCTTCTACTATTAACTGCTTAAATTTAAGGAAAGTTAGGGTATAAGGACCAAAGAAACAAACTCAGAAATAAGTGTGAACTCTAGTAAGACAAAAATTAGTTATTTTTTTCATTCAACCACTTGTTGAACATCTACCACAAGCAAAGTACTATGTTAGGCTACAGGCAAGTATGACAAAGAATAGCTTTCTAAGGTGATCAGCTGTTTGTTATAATAAATTCAATTTAAATCTTATTTTTCCCCTAAATTTTTTGAAAGGCTATTTATTATTTATTTTTAAAGAGAGGGAAAGGGAGGGAGAAGGAGATGGAGAGGAACGCTGATGTAAAAGAGAAATACTGATCAGTTCTCTCTCCAATGTGGCCCAACCAGGGATGGGGGCCTGCAACCCAGGCATGTGCCCTAACTAGAATCAAACTGGCAGCCCTTTGCTTTGTGAAATGATATCCAAAGAGCTACACTAGTCAGAGCTTCCCTAAATTTAATTGTCTACTTTTAAGTCCTCCCAATTATATCATAAAACAACTCTAAAGCAAAAAACTGGGATTCTTAGATAACTAGCAAATGTATATAAATTAAAGAACAGCTAGAAAAATGTAAAAAAACTAACAAGTGTTTCAAAATATTTACTGCTCAAGTAGGTCTAAGAATCAAGGCTTACAGGCAAGACTGGTTATATCATTCTAGGCTTCTTGGATTTTTTTTTAATTTAGGAATAAACAGTTTCTAGAAAACATGGAAGAGAGGATTTTTCCTGCCAAAGAAAAAATTTTAACAGAGGTGTTAAGTAGTATGTAAAAACAGACAGATCCCCAGAACTTTCCCCTCAATAAGATCAGTTGCCAGATCAGAAAGGAGAGAGGCTCTCTCTGGAGAGGACCAGTACCTGAGCTGAGACTAGGGGAGGGTGGGGATTGAGAGGGAAAGCGAGGAGCTAACAGCAAGGCAGGCAGGCAATGGAGCCCCAGTGAATGAGTAAAATGAAAACCAAAAATAACAGTGCTGTAAAGTGTACATACAGGAAAAAAGAATGAGGTCCAGATTGTAGAGGGTGTAGAGGTAAGCTTAGGGAAAACTGTTACTTACAAAACTATACATTTATGTAATGTGTGATTTTTAAATAATTTTTAACAATTATAATTTTTAAAATAAAAGAACAAAAGGATTGTATGAACATTTTTCTATTTTGTTTTGAAAAGTGCTCTAAGAAATCTCATTTCTGCCTATACTGTCTGTAGTGATTACATGGGTTTAGCCTGAGATGATATTTTTAAAAACGTTAAACAATATTAAAATGTATGGCACTAAAGGTTGCAGAAAGTTAGGAGGTAGTTATGAATGTCTCCAGGAAACCTGGTTTTGCAACCCAGACTCACGCAACCACAGAAGAATGTAAGTGACTAGAAGTGTTGAAAAGTCACTGGAAGTCAGAGGAAGGTGACTATGGTATATACCCTTTTAAGTGCTAAACAGAAAAACAAACATTACAAGAATCCAGCTTGGTGATCCCTTCAAACATTTAATTTCTGGTGCATTCTCTATCTGGTCCTGCAAGAATAACTTACAGACCTTTAATTTGGCAAAGGATTCTTAGATATTAACACTGACAGCTCTAGCAACAGAAGGAAAAAATAGGTAGCTTGGACTTTATCAAAATTAAAAATTTTTGCCCTGGGCAGCATGGCTCAGTTGGCTGGAGTGTTGTCCCATATACAGAAAAGGGTCACAGGCTTGATTCCTGATCAAGGCACATACCCAGCTTGCAGGTTCGATCCCTAGTCGGAGTGTTAGAGAAGGCAACCAATTGATATTTCTTTCTCTTTCTCTCCCTCCCCTCCCCCACTCCTGCTTTCCTCTCTGAAAAGCAATGCAGAAAAAAATGTCCTCGGATGAGGATAAAAAAATAAATAAAATTTAAACTTTTGTGCTCAAAGGACACCGTCAAGCAAAAAAGACAATCCACAGAATGGGAGGAAATATCTGCAAACAGTAATTTACCTGATAAAGGACTTAACATGGAGACTATATAAAGAACTCTTATAATTCAATAAAAATGTTTAAATGAGCAAAGGATATGAATAGATATTTCTCCAAGGAAGATATACAAAGGGCCAATAAACACATAAAAAGATGCTCAATCAGACATTAGGAAAATGCAAATCAAAACCACAATGATACTACTTCACACTCACTAGGATGACTATAATCAAAAAGTGAGACAGGTGTTGGTAAGGATGTGAAGAAATCCTCAAATAATTAAACACTGAGTTCTTATATGACCCAGCAATCCTACTCCTAGGTTTATATCCCAAGAAAAATGAAAATACATGTTCACGTGAAAGCCCACATGTGAATGTTTACAGCAACATTATTAATGATAGTCCCAAAGTGGAAGCAACCCAAATGTCCATCAACAGATGAATACATAACAAAATATTTAGCCATAAAAAGGAATGAAGGACAGATACATGCTACATGAATGAACCCTGAAAATAGTATGCTATGTGATAAAAGCCAGTCACAAAAGACTACGAATTGTATGATTCCATTCATGTGTCCAGCACAGGGCCACCTACAGACACTAAGTAGATTAGCAGTTGCTTAAGCCTGTAGGGTGAAGGAATCAAGGGTAAGGAGTAGCTTTCTGAGGTGAAGAAAATGTTCTAAATTGACTGTGGTGATGGCCACGTATCTGAGAGTACACTAAAAATCACAGAACTATACATTTTAAATGAGTGAATTACTTGGTATGTTAACTGTATCTCAATAAAGCCTGTTCAAAAAAAAACAAAAAAACAAAAAACAAGAATGTATAGCCATTTCAGAAAATGTACTTGTTTATACTTTTAATCACGTCAAAAATAAGTTACCTCTATAGTGTCTGGGAGAATGAAGTCTTCTGCTTGCTGTAATGACACATGCAAGCTATGCTTTCCCTGAAGACTGTCATTATCTTTTTGTAACCTCACCAGCTCTTCTGAAACCTGTTCCCGTGACTGCATCAGCACTGCCTAAAATAGAAACAGATACTAATCACAGCCAGAAGGTTAAATCCTATCTGCTGATAGCTGCACCAGAGAAACACAAGGCCAAACCAAATGAGGGCTGAGGATGGAGGGTACAGAAATCTCTGTAAGACTTGCAACTAGCAGCTCAGAGGTTTTTTGACTTGCAGCCTTTACATATATTGAGGGAGACAGCAATGAAGCAAGTTATCTGAGCTCCTCCTGCTGCTTCTACCAAAAGCCTGAAAGTAACGAATTCCTTCCCCTATATCCCTGAACTATAGAAGGAACAGTATCTCCAGGCAGATGAAGGTGTCTGACACAAGACTTACAATAAATAAAGCACACGCTCCCAGACAACTCCCATTTCCTGACAGAATGCATTCAACAGGAAGCAGGGAGAAACACAGCAGCGTTTTCATTTTTCATGATGTGTACTTACATTCAAGCTCAGGATTACTGCCAATGGCTCAAGAACCCCCAAAATTAGATATCATTAAGAGGGTATATATTTAGGAAATATAGGACCCTTGAGAAGCTCATTATTAAATTGGGATAAGCTCCTACTTCTGCTTGCTGATGTATAAAACAATTTTCAGTACTTCACATGAATTTGTGTCAACATAAAAGTTATTCTAACTAATCTGAATATAAAATTCTATAAAAGTATTTAACTTCCACTGTTTTACATACATATACATAAATTTAGATTACTCACTCATCCAATACTTATTTAGTAGCTACTACTCCCTGCTAGGTGTTTTGATGCCCATGGAGAATAAAAGACCCTCTGCCCTGCAGAAATTCATGGTACAGTGGAGGGAAAGATAAGTAAACCAGACATTACCAACTGTTCAAGTGCTGTGACAGAGTGGGTAGAGCGGTGGTAAAAGGACACAGGGTACCCAACTAGGGGAGAACATTTCCCAGAGAAGGTGATCACTGGGTCCTGAAGGACAAATCGGCTGCTGGCAAGCAGGCAGGGTCATGCATAAACTTTGTTTAATTCTACTGGCCCTTATTTATCTTTAAATGAGAATCAGTTGTGCTTTATGCTCACTTTCAACCCATTTACAACAAAATATTGGCATCCCACTACCTTTCAGATACAAAAGAAGGGAAAGGATAATATGTATACATTTGCTTGTAAAGACAAAAAACACAAAGATAAAAAATAAATTTAAATGATCATGGATGGGAGTGGATGATAACGGGTGAAAGAAATAGGGAATGAAAGTGAAACCTCTGATTATTTATACATTTTTTTAGTTTAGATTTATGAACCATATTGCATGTTCAAAAAAATTAATTAAAAAAGAAAAAATCCAAAAATGTAATACAAATAAGAAACAAAGGAGCTAACCATGTTATCAAATCGATAGCACAAGCAGAGAGAAAACTCAAGTTATCTCACAGTACCCAGACCAAAAACCCTCACCAGGGGTACACTCTAGGGGCAAAAAGAAGTACAAAGAAATGCTGAACTTCACGTGGTCAGTTTGCTGTGGTAGCAATATTGATGAAATTATTTTGTCTTCACCTTAACCAAGTGATCAAATTTAACACTGCCAATAACGGAACCACCCATAAGATGCATGCATCTTGATGTTATAAACTTCCCACTGAATAATTTCATCTATATAGTATTCTTGCCAAAATGTCTAACCTGAATCTAATCGTGCAGAAATAATCAGACAAATGTATTCTATATGGTGATTGCTCTGGACTCTTAAAAAACATTAATGTCATAAAAGCAAAGTTAAAAAAAAAAAAGTGGGCGACTGTTCTAAATTAAAGGAGACTAAAGTGACCTAACAACAAAATACAATACAGGATGCCTGATTGGTTCCTGAATCAAAAAAATTGAAACTATCACTAAAAAACTTTTGGGGATTATTTACACTAAACAACAGAGGTCTGAACTGCGCCGGTCCACTTACATGCAGAGTTTTTTCAATAAATACAGAGTACTGTATCTTCTCTTCCTTATGATTTTCTTAAGAACATTTTCTTCTAACTTAAGAATACAGTATATAATGCATAAACATACAAAATATAAATTAATCAACGGTTCCTGTTACTGGTAACAGTTAACACTAGGCTACCAGAGAGTTGAAAGTTATATGTGGATTTTCAACTGTGCTGGGGTCAGTGTCCCTAACCCTCCACTGTGGTGCAAGGGTCAACCAACTGTAGTAACAGTATAATAGTTATGCAGAACAATATTTTTGTTCTTAGGAAACACACACTGAAATATTTAGGAGTATATGATGTCTACAACTTAATTCCAAATTGTTCTGAAAAATATACAGGGTGGGGGCAAAAGTAGGTTTACAGGTATGAGTACACAAAACAGAACTTATTCTTGTATTATTATTTATTATTATATTACTTTGCATATGAACTATAAACCTGATTTTGCCCCACCCTATATATACATTTACATGAAAGAGACTGAGAAACAACTGCAAGTATGAAAAAATGTGGCAACATATTAACTGCTAAATCTAAAAGATTTTATGAGTGTTCATTCCTTAAACCTCTCTATAGGTTTTAAGTTTTTCAAAAGAAAAAGTTAGGGGAAAATATTAAGATCCCAACACTATCATAGCTACTATTCTCTGAAGCAGCATAAGAAATTAAGTTTCTCAGTATGCTGATCACTAGAGGGAAAGAGTGTCGGGGGGAGGTGAAAGAGAGTATATGGGGTTAAATAATGATGAAAGAAGACTTGATTTAGGGTAGCAAACACACAATACAATACACAGATAATGTATTATAGAATTGTACACCTGAATAATGTTATTAATGTTATTAACCGATATAATGTTATTAACCAATGTCACCCCAATAAATTCAATAAAAAAGGACCAAAAAGAAGTTGAGTTTTTCTTTCTCAACATAAAAAACTTCACAGGTAATTTCAAGAAAATGGTAAGGTACTCAACCTTAATTTAAGTACTTCTTCAGTGTCGCCTACAACACATTCATTTTTAGAGGAATCGACTTTGTGAAATGTTGGCAAAAGCAACGAGTTTAGAAAGATGGTAAGAAACACGTGAGAGGGGACAGAAGAATGTAAGAAGGCTAGACTGAATCTTTGTAAGCATTTAACACGGTGGTTTTTAGATCAACAATTATTATTTTATATTGTCTAATTAATGAAAAATCATGAAATTCTCTATGGTCGATGATTAGGATAAGATGCTTCCCCACAGACCAGGGCTAGTATTTAGGAATCAGCTCAAATGGTGTTTCAGATACTCTCCAATGCCAACCAAAACCAAACCACTACATACAACCCAAGGCTTTTTTTTTTTTTTGGTCATCCCTGAAAGAGCTGTATGAGAAGCAACTCTGTAGGATCATCCCAGCAGAGCCAACTATGCTATAACTTACAAAGGGCTATCAGATGCAGGGTCTCAACTTTGAGAAAAAAGGAAGAATAAGGCAAATGTAGTCAGACTACTGAGGAGGCCCAAACCTGGGCAACTGTTTTTGCAAAAGTTCCAGCAAGCTCTTCTTCAAGAAGCTCTCTACCCCCACCCATCTCAAAATTAATGGCCTTCTCGAAGTTCCCCAGTACCACAGCAGTATGGTGCATTTTCATCATAACTCATGTGCAATTATGAGGCTATTTTAAGCAAATTAGCTGTCCAGGAAAAGCATGACTGCTTATAAGGTATGCCTGCTAGGGTGTTAAGAGATTTCAATTTTTAGTATTTAGAACTAAAAATTAAATGGTGGTCCATAGTTTATTCTCTAGGTTTCCCAAATCAGAAAAATAAATAAGTGAAAAATTAGAATATTGGGGGTTTAAAAAAAGAAATAATGTCTTTACATAATAATGTCTACATACTTTTGTCCATTACTGATCTTCTATAGGTCCTGGAGAACATAACAATAACCACTTTGGCCTGAGAGATAAACTCGTATCAAAGAAGATTTCAAAATAGAACAAAAAGGACAACATTTAACATAGTTAATGTTTCTTTAAATGTTAACTTACCATCTGTTCCTGAACATCTCTCTTTGCTTGGGAAAACCCCTGTTGTAACTCTTCAAGTAAAATCTCAGATGCTTGGGCTCTTAGGACAAGTGCAGAGATCTTAAAAAAAAAAATGCATATGCAGAAAATAATAGTTAGGAAACTAGTTATTCTGAAACTAACCCATCCATCTCTGCTTATTTAATGTATGGAATTATGTTTTCTTAGTTCATTGTAACCCACTCATCACATTCAACAGATGTGCGTGCATCTGCTGTGCACAGAGCCTCAGGCTTTCAGATGACACAAAGCAGTACCAAAGTCTCCAGAAAAGCGTGCTGCCATACAGGAGCAAACAGTATTGTGTGGATCTCTAGACACAGATATTAATCCATGTGACCTAGTTATGAATATTAATCTTAAAGGAGCTAAAAAATTAATAAAAATTGAAACTCTGTCCACAAAGCAACACACAGTTTAAAGGATAAATTAATCTTTTCTGAATAGCTGAAATTTTCTAAGATGGTTAACTAACAGCAATAAACAAATGATTGCATCACTGAACTCAAAACTCCCCTGAATTAGTTTTAATGTTCCTCACCAAGGATTTATGTGAAAGGTGATGACTCGTAAGAATTATAAAATGAATCAAAATAAACTTATTCAGGCATTTAAAAATTATTGTCAGAATTCTGCTTCCACTTTCGGCCAAGATGGAGGCGTAGATAGACACACTGTGCTTCCTCACACAACCAAAAGAAGGACAAAAACAAATCTAAAAAGAAAAAACAACGAGAACTGACAGAAAATCAAACTGTATGGAAGTCCGACAATCAAGGAGTTAAAGACACACTCATCCAGACCATTAGAAGGGGTGGAGAAGGGCATCCTGGCAGAGAGGACTCACCACAAGGCTGTGGCTGGTGGGCAAAACAGCAGCTAGAGGACCCAGCGAGGCAGCCAATTGTGGACTGGGTGTCCCACATTCGAGTGCAGATAAACTGGGAGGAACAACTGGGGAGTAAGACAGACCACACAACCCAGGGTTCCAGCACAAGGATATAAAGACTAAAAGCCTCTGCCTGAAAACACCTGTGGGGATTGAGGCGGCAGCAGGAGAAACTCCCAGCCTCACAGGAGAGTTCACTGGAGACACCCACAGAGTCCCAGAACGTACACAAGCCCATCCGCACAGGGATCAGCACCAGAAGGGACCAATTTAATTGTGGGAAGCAGGGGAAGTGATTGAAAACCAGCAGAGAGCAGTGCAAGCACCATTGTTCCCTCTCAGACCCCTCTCCAACATACAGCATCACAACACAGCGACCTGGGTTACCCCGCCCTGGTGAACACCTAAGGCTCTACCCCTTATTATGTAACAGGCACAGCGAAACAAAAAAAATATGGCCCAAATGAAAGAACAGATCAAAGGCAGAAAAAATACAACTAAGCAACAAAGAGATAGTCAACCTATCAGATGCACAGTTCAAAACACTGATAATCAGGATGCTCACAGAATTGGTTGAATGTGGCCACAAATTAGATGAAAAAATGAAGGCTCTGCTAAGTGAAATAAAGGAAAATGTACAGGGAACCAACAGTGACAGGAAGGAAACTGGGACTCAAATCAACAGTTTGGAGTAGAAGGAAGAAATAAACATTCAACCAAAACAGAATGAAGAAATGAGAATTCAAAAATTGAGGAGAGGCTTAGGAACCTCCTGGACATCTTTAAACGATCCAACATCAGAATCATAGGGGTACTAGAAGAAGAGGAAGAGCAAGAAATTGAAAACTTATTTGAACAAATAATGAAGGAGAACTTTCCCAATCTGCCTAAGGAAACAGACTTCCAGGGAGTCCAGGAAGCTCAGAGATCCCCAAATAACTTGGACCCAAGGACAAACACACCAAGGCACATCATAACTACATTAAAGGTGAAAGATAAGGAGAGACTCTTAAAAGCAGCAAGAGAAAAGGAGACAGTTACCTACAAAGGCACGCCCATAAGACTGTCAGCTGATTTCTCAAAAGAAACCTTACAGGCAAGAAGGGGCTGGAAAGACGTATTCCAAGTCATCGAAGGCAAGGATCTACATCCAAGATTGTTCTATCCAGCAAAGCTATCATTTAGAATGGAAAGGCAGATAAAGTGTTTCCCAGATAAGGTCAAGTTAAAGGAGTTCATCATCACCCAGCCCTTATTATATGAAATGTTAAAGGGATTTATCTAAGAAAAAGAAGATAAAAAATACGAAAAGTAAAATGACAACAAACTCATAGTTAACAACCACACCTAAAATAAAAACTAAGCAAACAACTAGAACAGGAATAGAACCACAGAAATGGAGATCACATGGAGGGTTACCAGCGATGCAGTGGGAGGGGAAGAGATAGGGAAAAGGTACAGAGAAAAGTAGCATAAATGGTAGGTAGAAAATAGACAGGGGGAGGTTAAAGAATAGTACGAGAAATGTAGAAGCCAAAGAACTTATATGTATGACCCATGGACATGAACTCAAGGGGAGGAATGTGGGTGGGAGGGGGTGTGTAGGGTGGAGAAGAAAAAAGGTGGGGTGCGGGGGGAATGGGACAACTGTAATAGCATAATCAATAAAATATAAATACAAATACATAATACATAATACATAATACAAATACATAATACAAAAAGAAAAAGAATTTTGCTTCCAGTAGTAGTGATTTGGATACCAACACATACCAACTTTTCTATTGAGAATTAGGAAAATGAGACCAAAATATTAAAGACATCTACTTGAAGGCACTGGAGAACAAAGCAAAAACAATGACAGGGCCCAGGACCAGAATAAGGACACTTGGAGTGATGAGTGCAGCATCTAGAACAGCTCTTCTCTAGAAG
This sequence comes from Tonatia bakeri, assembly GCA_004024845.1. Taxonomy (NCBI): domain Eukaryota; kingdom Metazoa; phylum Chordata; class Mammalia; order Chiroptera; family Phyllostomidae; genus Tonatia; species Tonatia bakeri. The sequence continues at coordinate 50,144 of PVIA01005877.1, forward strand.
AATGTGGCAATTCCCAAAGAAACAGATGTGAGACTGAGAGGCTGAGCAGAGTGTTTGAGAGACATAAGATAGGGTGGTAAAAGTTAAGAATCCAGGATCCACTATGCAAAGGGACTCCTGGTAAAAACACTACACTTTATTTTTTTATCCTGACCCAAGGAAATGTTTTGTTGATTCTTAGAGGGGAGTGGGGGAAAACGGAAACACAGATGTGAAAGAGCAGTATTGACTGGTTGCTTTCTGCCCAACCTGGAACCAATTCTACAACCTAGGTATGTGCTCTGACCAGGGATTGAACCTGCAACCCTCTGGTTTATGGGACAGGTTCCAACCAACTGAGCCACCCAGCCAGGACAAACTCTGTGCTTTAGATTGTGTCCCCAAAGGGCCACTTCTAAAGGTAACAAAGGAATTTATAATACTACAACCTTCACAAGTTTCTCTAATCACAATTTCTGTAACTGAATTAAGCTGATTCAGGACTGTCAGTACTACTAGTTGCCTGCCTCTTATAAGGAAAATGCCTTTATAATATTTCAACCATTTTTCATGTACAATGTCTGGCATTCAAATAAAAACACACAAGAAAATGATATGATAAAAACAGAAGGAAATAATAAAAACAGATAACAGAGATCTACAATGAATCCAGATATGTGAACTATTAGAGGCTGACTTTAAAATATACTTGGTCAGTGCTGGCTGGTGTGGCTCAGTGGATTGAGTGATGGCCGATGAACCAAAGGATAGCTGGTTTGATTCCCAGTCAGGGCACATGCCTGGGCTACAGGCCAGGTCCCCAGTAGGGGACACATAAGAGGCAACCACACACTGATGTTTCCTCTTTCTCTCTCCTTTCCCCTCTCTAAAAATAAATAAATAAAATCTTTAAAAAACTATAAAATGAAATATATTTGATCTGTTAGGAGATTTAAAAGGAAATTTTCAGAGACCTGAAAACAATGAAAAATTACCAAATAGATATAACAAACTAAAAAAAATTAAAAATTCAACGAATTTCAATAGATTAGATCCACTTAAAGAGAAAATGAGTGAACTAGAACACAGATCTGAAGGAAACAAAGATAAGAAATAGAAAATACAAAATAAAGGTTAAAAAAGTCAAAGATGCAATGTGAAGGTCTAACATATGAAAATATTTAAATAATAATAGCCAATGAAATTTCATGCTCTGGAAATAAGCCTATGCAAAAATTCTGTGACTTGCCCTGGCTGGTGCAGCTCAATGGATTGAGTGCAGACCTGTGAACCAAAGGGTCACTGGTTCAATCCCCAGTCAGGGCACAAGCCTGGGTTGTGGGCCAGGTCTCCAGTAGGGGGCACACAAGATACAACCACACACTGATGTTTCTCTCCTCTCCTTCCCTTCCCCTCTCTCTAAAAATAAAATATTTTTTTAAAACACTGTGATTTAACTCAGAGATATACTCAAGAGAAATTAATCCACATGTCCAACAAAAGACATGTAGTATCTAGTTAGAAAATGTATTATTCATTCACAATAGCCCAAACCCAGAAACAAGCCAAGTATCCCTCAACTGTAGAAGAGATAAAGAAATCATGGTATAATATACATCAAATACAATATACAATGCATTAAAATATAATTACTCATGCATAGGAAAACGTGGATGAATCTTACAGATAAAATGATCAAATAGACCAGAAGTGAGACTTCCAGTCAAGATGGTGGGGGAGGTATACATGGGCTTGCTTTCTCCCACTACCATATCAAAATTATGACTAAACTACAGAATGATCATCATGGAGAACCACTTACAGGTTAGGTAAACCGAAGCCCTATAACTAAGGATATACAGAAAAAAAACATTTCAAGACTGGTAGGAGGGGTGGAGGCACTCCACACCCATGATTGAAAAACAGGAGGGAAATCCTGGCTACAGAGGTCCCCCTCTTTGATGAGAGAGGGGTCCCAGCCTGACACTGGGCTCCCCAGCCCAGGATTCCAGGGCTGGGAATATAAGTCCCCAAAACTTCCTGCTGTGGAAAGCAGCAGGGACTGTGGCTGAGTGAGAGAAAGGGCTGCCAGAGTATCAGATGTTTCTCTTAAAGGGCTTGTGCTCAGATTTACTCCCTGACAGACTCACTCATTCTGAGATCCAGCGCTGGGGCAGCTGCTTGAAAAGTGTCAGGGAAATAGGGAAAGGAACTCAATGGTCTGATTTTAGGGTGAGTGCCAGAAAGGGTGCTCTCACAGTCATTTTGTTCCTTTTTTGAGCACCTCCCCCCAACACACACAGCCTGCTGGAACAGGTGAGCACCAGGTCTTGAGTCTCCATCAACCCTGGTGATTCCCTGAGACCCCACTCCATGAAATTTGAGACCCACCCAAGCTGCTTCCAGAGGTTTTCCCATACAAATGAACTGTCTTAGCCTGTGCTGCAGACATTACTAAAATCTTTCAAAGGTTCACAAATCCCAAACAAGCAGCTGCTGGCTTTAGCATGCCCCATACCTCCTCCTAAGTAGCTCCTCGCTGGGCACTAGTTGCAGCCAGCCATAGTGCCCAGCTTAGCCTCTCCCAAGTGTCTTCAAGCCCACCACAAGTGGTAACTGTCACAGATCACTTTGTAGCCCACATCAGGTAACCCTGGGCTGGACACAAGCAGCAGCTGACCTTGCTCTGTACCAGAGCCCCTCCCATGAGGCCCGAGAACCGACACATCCCACAGCCAGCTTCAGATCATACCAGAGCATCATCCAGCCACCTCCACAAATGACACATTCACTCAAAGGGTGGATTCAGCACACACCAGAACCCTGTTAAAGCAAATCCTGCTCCACAGGGTCAGACCCTGCAAATAGCTCCTCTGCTGTAGTCATGGCCAGTCCTTGCAGTCTGAGGCTCAATCCTTCCCATGGACATGGCACAGCAATCAAGTCTCAACTAGACCAGGAGGGCACACACAACCCACATGAGACATACGTGGAGCTCCAACTCAGGTGACCAGGGGGACTGTGCCATTGAGCCCCACAGGACACCTACTACATAAGGCCAAGACCAGGACCAAGACCGGGAAACATAGCAGATCTACCTAGTACACAGAAACAAACACAGGAAGACCACAAAAATGAAGAGACAAAGAACATGTCCCAAATGAAAGAACAGAACAAAATTCCAGAAAAAGAATTAAACAAAATTGAGACAATCTACTAGATTCAGAGTTCAAAGCCCTGTTTATAATGATCCTCAATGAATTTACAGTAAGAGTAGATGAACTCACTAAAAACTTCAACACAGAGACAGGAAACAAAAATGGAGACAGAATACAAAAAAGAACCAGTCAGAGGTTAAAAATGCAATAACTACAATGAAGAATACATTAGAGAAATCAACAGTAAATTAGATGAAAGAGAGGATCGAATCAATGATTTGGAAAACAAGGTAATGGAAATCAACCAATTGGAACAGCAAAAAGAAAAAAGATCCAAAAAAAGAGGATAGTTTAAAGGGCCTTTGGACACAAAATCAAATGTACCAACATTCACATCATAGGGGTACCGGAATGAGAAGAGAGTGAGCAAGGAATTAAAAACCTATTTGAAAAAATAATGACACAACACTTCCCTAACCTGGTGAAGAAAACAGACATACAAATCAGGAGGTGCACAGAGTCCCCAAAAAGATGACCCAACAAGGCCCACCCCAAGACACATCATAATTAAAGTGGCAAAGGTTAAAGACAAAGAGAGAATTCTAAAATCAGCAAGAGAAAGCAGTTATTTACTTAGAGGGGAGGTCTCAAGACTGTCAGCTGAGCCCTGGCCAGGTAGCTTAGTTGGTTAGAACATCGTCCTGATACACCAAGGTTGTGAGTTTGATCCCCAATCAGGGCACATACAAGAACGAACCAATAAATGCATAAATAAGCAAATCAACAAATCAATGTGTCTGTCTGTCTTGTCTGTCTCTCTCCATCTCCTCCCTCACTACCTTTTAAGAAAAAAGACTGTCAGCTGATTTCTCAACAGAAACTTTGCAGGCCAGAAGGGATTGGCAGGAAATATTCAAAGTGATGAAAGCAAGGACATAAAACCAAGATTACTCTACCCATCAAGGCTATAATTTAGAATCAAAGGATGAACCCCCCAGACAAGAAAAACTAAAGGAGTCCATCATGACCAGTGTTACAAGAAATGTTAAAAAGACTTCTTTAAGAAAAGCAGGAAGAAAAAAGATAAAAAATATGAATGACAAAACTGCAATAACTGCATAACTACATACTTATCCATAATTACTTTAAATACAGGTGGACTAAATACTATAATAAAAGGCATAGGGTGGCTGAATGAATAAGAAAACAAGACCAATACATACGCTTCCTACAAGAGATCCACTTCAGATTGAAGGACACACACAGACTGAAAGTAAAGGGATGGAAAAATATTTCATGCAAATAGAAATGAAAAAGAAAAAGATGGGGTAGCAATACTTCCATCAGACAAAAAAAAAAAGGAGACTTTAAGCCCTGGCTGGCATAGCTCAGTGGACTGAGCGCGGGCAGCGAACCAAAGTATCGCAGGTTCGATTCCCAGTCAGGGCACATGCCTGGGTTGCAGGCCACAGCCCTCAGCAACCGCACATTGATGTTTCTCTCTCTCTTTCTCCCTCCCTTCCCTCTCTAAAAATAAATAAATAAAATCTTTAAAAAAAAAAGACTTTAAAAACAAAGGCTGTAAGAAGAGACAAAGAAGAACCAAGCAATTCCACTTCAGGCTATTTATCAAAGAAATTCAAAACACTAATTCAAAATAACACATGCGTCTCTTTGTTCATTGCAACATTATTTTTTAAAAAATTTAAAGATTTTATGTATTTATTTATTTATTTTTAGAGAGAGAGGAAAGGAGGGAGAAAGGGAGGAACAGAAACATCAATGTGTGGTTGCCTCTCATGCGCCCCCTATTGGGGACCTGGCCTGCAACCCAGGCATGTGCCCTGACTGGTAATCAAACCAGTGACCCTTTGGTTTGCAGGCTGGCACTCAATCCACTGAGTTACACCAGCCAGGGCCAGCATTATTATTATAACTAAGATATGGAAGCAACCTAAATGTCCATCAATTAGCCAATGAAGAAAGATATAGTACCTACATAAAATGGAATACTACATTTTTATTACATAAAAAAAGAATTAAATCTTGCCATTTGCAACAGCATGGATGGACCTAGAAGAGTATTGTGCTAAGTGGAACAAGTCAGACAGAGAAATGCAAATATAAAATCATTTCACTTATATGTGGAAACTACCAAACAAATACATGAATAAATAAAAAAGAAACAAACTCACAGATACAGAGAACATCAGATGGTTACCAGATGGGAGAGAGGCAGGGGGATGAGTGAAAAAGGAAGGGATTAGGATGTGCAAACTGCCAGTAATAAAAACAGTAACAGGTATATAAAGTACAGCATAGGAAACATAGTCAATTATACTGTAATAACTACGTGTGGTGTCATATGGGTACTATACTTTGCAGGGTGATCACTTTGTAAATTAAATGTCTAATTACAGTGTTGTAAACCTTAACTACTATATGTCAACGGCAATTGAAGAATAAAAAAGTATTTTAAAAAAATAGACCACATGCAAAAGGCCACAAACTATGATTCTATTTATATGACGTTCAAGAACAACATAATACTATTAAAATCAAAGTAGTGGCTACCTCTATGTACATGCAGGTAGGATATTTATTTATCAGGAAAGAACATGAGTGTTTCCGAAACGTTCGTATCTTGATTCAGGTAATGATCACTCTGGTAACAGTTTTCACATGTTAAAATTCATCTAGTTATACACTTGAGATTTATGCACATTAATGTATGGCTACCTCAAGAAAAAGGTTTTTTTTTGAGGAGATATAATGGCTAAAGATATTTTAGTTATGACATAAGACATCAATTCAGAGATTCAAGAAACCGTGAACCCCAAACAGGAGAAAAACAAAACTGCCAAAAACAAAAGCCAAAAAAAATAGTCTTTAAAACAGCCAGGGGAGCCCTGGCTAGTGTGGCTCAGTGGACTGAGCACCAGCCTGCAAATCAGAGGGTCACTGGTTGCACTAAGCTTGAACACTCCTCCACAGAAACAACTCAGATGATTCAGAAGGCTTTCAGGGATGATGCAATGAGTGCAGCACAAATGAAAGTGTGGCACAAATGTTTCAGAGATGGTTGAGAATCTGCTGACAGTGATCCATGTTCTGGAAGGTCTGCAACAAGCAGAACACCTGAGAATGTTGAACATGTATGGGCTGCAATGAACAAAGATCAGCAACTGACTCTGAGAACTAGAAGCTAATCTGGGGATTTCAAAAAGTACTGTGTCCCAAGATTTTCAGGCAGGATCTTGGCATGAAACATATCATGGCAAAATTTATTCCATGGCTTCTGCTACCAGAGCAGAAGGAACATTGTGCTGCAGTTTCTAATGACTTGATTCAAACTGCTACCAATAAACCAGATTTCCTCTAGAAAGTCATAACCAGAGATGAATCATGGGTCTATGTCTATGATCTGGAAATGAAGGCCCAGTCATCATATGGAAGTTACCTGGTTCCCCACACCTGAAGAAGGCATGGCAAAGTACAGCAAGATCAAAACCATTTTCATTTTGTTTTTGATTGGGAAGGTTTTGTGCATCTGGAGTATGCCTCTCCAGGCCATATAATTAATAAAGAGTAACTCCTCAATGTTCATCATCAGCTGAGAGATGCAGTATGATGAAAATGACCACAGCTACGGGCAACTGGAGATAGGCAGCTTCATCACCACAATGTGCCCACTCATGCATCATGTCTTGTGCAGTTTCTTGGTGACACATCAAATCACCCAGGTGACTCAGCCCCACCACAGCCCAGATTTGGCACCCTCTGACTTCTGGCTTTTCCCAAAACTAAAATCACCTTTGAAAGGGAAGAGATTTCAGACCTATGATGAGATTCGGGAAAATAAATGGGGCAGATGATGGCTATTCCAACAAAGGACTTTGCAGTGTTTTGAACACACTGGGAAGAGATGCTGTGAGGTCTCAAGGTGCCTACTTTGAAGGGGACTGAGGCGTCATTGTTCTATGTACAATGTTTCTTGCATCTTCTTCAATAAATGTCTTTATTTTTCATATTACAAGGCTGGATACTTTCTGAACAGACCTCGTAAACCATCTCAAGTAATACACTCACCCTGAGCTATACATACATGGACAGATCCAAAGCAGCATTACAAAGGCTTTTAAAAATGAACTTACATTAGAACTACCACTCACAGAAGGCAAGACAGAACTTGTGAACTGAACATAATCAGATAAACAGACGCCAAAATTTTGCAGGAAAATACTCATAATTACCAGGATAAAAGCTAAAAGTAGTTAACATGAAAAGAATCAGGAAAATGTGACCAATTCTCAAGAGGAAAGAAAAATCAACAAATGTCAACCTCATGATGGCCTCGGTTGGGATTATCAAAAACTTTGAAGTGGTTATTGTAAGTATATTGCATGAGGTAAAGTTAAATACTTCTGAAATGAATCAAAACATAGTTCTCAGCAGGAAAATAAAAACTATACAATAGAACCAAATAAGGGTTTTACTATAAATTACACTATAGAATTTGGCACAAAAATAGACAAACACACCAATCTAATGGAACAGAGTTCTGAAAATAACAACACACGCACTCATATATTCACTTATCTGATAGATGACAAAGACGGCTTTGCACAACAGCACAGAGAAAGTGACGTTTTCACTAAATTGCACAGGGACTGGATATCCATATGAAAACAATACATAAAAGTTTACCCTTACCTACAGCAGATACATAAAAGTCCTTTCTAGATAGATTTTATATATAAAAATGAGTGGATACATAACAGTAAATTTTCTACAAAGTATATAAAAATATGCTCATAATTCCAATGTAAGAAAACATTATTTTAAAAACTGAGTCAAGCCCCAGCCAGTGTGGCTCAGTGGACTGAGTACCAGCCTACAAGCCAAAAGGTTGCCAGTTCAATTTCCAAACAGGGCACATGCGGGAGGCAACCAATCCATGTACCTCTCACACATTGATGTTTCTCTCCCTCTCTTTCTTCCTCCCTTCCCCTCTCTCTAAAAATAAATAAGTAAAATCTTTTTATAAAAGCCAAGCCAACAGTCATTAATCATAAAGAAAAGAGCAGTTAGTTTAAGTACATTAAACTTAAGAACTACTGTTCATCAAAAAGCCACCATCAAAATAATGAAAACAAGATATTGGACAGAAGACATCTGCAACACAAATCACTAAAAGGCACCAATAAGATTTGTGTGTGTGTGTGTGTGTGTGTGTGTGTGTGTACGCACGTGTGTGAAACTCTAAAAAAATCAGAAAAACAAAGAACTGGAAAAAAAATTTTTTAACACAAGTAGAAAAAATGAGCATAGGACTTGAGAAGGAATCTCACACACACACTAAATGATATCCCAGTAGCTAATTAACATGAAAGATGCTGAATAACCTCAATCGTCATCAGAGAAATACGAATTAAGCCACAGTGAAACACCATTATACATCCACCAGAATGGCTATAATTAAAATAACTAACAAAATGAAGTTTGTCAAAAATGTGGACTCACAGAAATTCTTCTCACACATTGCTGGTGGGAGTATAAATCCACACAACCACATTGTAAAATTTGTGGCATTAATATCTACTAAAGTTGACACATATTTTGAACATTTTGACCCAGGCATTTCACTCCTGGGCTTACACCCACCAGAAACATGTGCGACAAGCCCTATACAGAATTCAAAGTAGCATTATTCATAATATCCCAGAACTGGAAACAACCCAAATGCTCACCGTGATATATAAATTGTGATATATCCATACAATGATAAAACTATGCAATAAAGAAAATGAACATACTGCTATCTGCACCTCGAGTAAAAGTCTCACACATTGAATGGAGGAAAGCAGGCACAAAATGATACAAACTATATGAATCATTCATTAAAATGAAAAAAATACCAGACAAAACTAATCTAATGGTATTAGAAGTTAGGACAGTGGTTACTTCTGGGGAAGGAGTGGTAAGTGGAGGGGCAAGTGAAGGCTTCTGGGGTACTGACTAATGTTCTATTACTTGATCTTGATAGTGGTCAAACAGATGTTAGTTCTGGTATGTCTGGGTTTTTACTATGAATGCTATACTTCTTAAAAAGTCACAAAGAATATAATTAGTAACTTTCTTGTCAGCAAATGTGTTGTGCATCAGAAAAAAACAAATAAAAATCAAAGGGGAAAGGAGAATCAGCCTCCCTAATATTCATTAACCAGTAATTTATAAAAGTTTTTTTTTTTAATCTGTAAAACACCCTGGCTGATATGGCTCAGTGGACTGAGTGCTGGCCTGAGAACCAAAGGGTCACCAGTTTGATTCCTAGTCAGGGCAATGTGCCTGGGTTGTAGGCCAGGTCCCTAGTAGGGAATGTGTAAGAGGAAACCACACATTGATATTTCTCTCCCTCTCTTTCTCCCTCCCTTTCCCTCTCTCTAAAAATAAGTAAAATCTTTATTAAAAAAATAAAATCTGTAAAACAGCAGGAAAAAAACAACAACAGTAAGAAGGAAAAAGGACTGCCCAATCTTCAGGGCAAGAAAGAAACATTACTATGTTTTCAGGATTTTTTAATTTAAACAACCCAGTCCCCTCCCATGGGTCCCATTCTCAAAACCCGTATTTACCTGGTGACTTGAATCCTCAGTGCTCTGCTTTATGAAGTCTTCTAATTCCTGTTTATCTTTCATTGTCTTCTCTAACTGGTCATTTGCTTGCCTTAGCATCACCTGTAGTTTTTTCACCTATGCAATTTTAAATGCCAATTAGAAGGAAATACCAGAATTCTTTTATAAATTGAAAAAATCCAGAACTCCAAATTTTTTTAATTTAATCCTTTCTTTCCCTGAAAAACTACACAGATTTACCAATTCAGAAAAAAAAAGAATGATCTAATTTGATGACTATATTATGCTTACTGTTAAATCATTTTTCACATATATTAGTGCATTTTAAACATCTACTTGTCCTCCTGGGCCCTCTGGGCTAACACATGGGCCTCACTGACTCTCGTATATCTTCTGCCTCCAATCTACAATCCATACTAACACCGTACATTTTTTTCTAAAACAAAAGTCAAGTCACATTACTATTTCCCTACCTAAAATCCCTAAATGTCTCTTGAAGTCTTCAGGGTAAGATTAAATCCCTTCAGTCATTTCCCTCCCTCAGTGATCTCATCATGACCGTCCTGTAGTCTCCTCGCCCATTATCTTATCACGTGCGCACACACACATTTTGCCCAGCAACATGTACTATTTACACTTCCTAGAACATATCACTTTCCTTCATAACTCTGTTCTTTTGTACATCTTTTATTTCCTTGTACACCCTTCCCCTCTTCTTTTCCTAATTTTACTCCAGCCTCTAAAAGTTTAACTCAAGTGTTACCCGCAAGTGTTACACAACTAACTGAGCCCAAAGTTAAGTTAGATACCCCTGTCCTTCCTCTAGTTCACAGGTGGCAAACACAAGGCCTGTGGACTGAATCTAGCCCTCCACTTTATTTTATCCTGCTCGGCACCTTGCTTCTACCCAGCAGCAGCACTGAGCTCTCACTTCAACTGTTAAGAAGTAATTACATTTACACAGTCCTAAAATTACATTTGGCCCTTTGAAGGCAACCGTGAGGCTGATGTGGCCCCCGGTGAAAATGAGTTTGATACCCCTGCTCTAGTTCTATGTGTACACCTCAGGAACAAACTATATTGAACTGATGGCTTGGCTGGCAATACTGAAAGCTCTTTATGGGCAGTAATACTGTGTTCTTTCTGTATCTGAATATCCAGGATTCAGCAAAATGCCAAGCAGCAGTTGAAGCATACATATATGCAGGAAATCAATGCCAATGACATTTGAAAATATTAAACCATCATTCTAATATGCTTAAAATTAATTTTGAAGACTAAGGGAACAGTCTTTGTAACAATCAAAGAATGATGAGGAAATATAAGGAAAAAACAATCTTTTCATTACATATACTTTCACAAGCCTACTCTCACATTCCACATTATTTCCTAAATGTTATCAAGGAGCCCCTTATTTGGGACTGTATCTGTAAAAGGTATTTGTCAATTCCAGCATTCTAGATCAATCTAATCTTAATTTCTGTGACCCTGTTAATTAACATAATCAATTCAACAGATTTATAACAAATAGGCAATAAGCAAGATTCCAAAAACTGATTAATACTCAATTAAGCATTTAATAGTCAACCTCTTATCTCCCTAAATCTCCGTATCATAAAGCATTCTCCATGTGTATACACTCATGACACTGTCACTTTCAGGTGCCGGGCAGAGGGGAAGGTTGGGAGGGAAGACGCAGCAGTGCTCCTGAAGGGAGTGCGCTGGCTGTGTGGTGCTGGGCGCGCTAATGAAGCAAAGGCACACAACAGCAGAGGTTCTAGTGCACTCCCACGGGAAGTGTAACTGACACTGCATGTACCAGATTATCTCATATTTAACAAGATGGATACACTTCATAAAGCACATTGGAAGGGCAAAACAATTAATTCTACATCTTCAGTGAAAACTACAACAGTTCACCAATTTGGCATACCCAAAAGAAACTCACCTGTTCTCTTGTTTCTGCCTCCTGAATCTGAATTCCTTGTAACTGTTTTTCATAATTGGAACACATATCACAACGTCTACCAAGTTTATTTCCAGCATTATGTACCTGAAGGGCACCAAAATTACCTCTTATTAGGCAGAACAAAATAATTCTACATTACTTACTTGAGGAACACATGCATAGTCTTACCTATGTTGCTCAAAGAACATCAAGTAAATAATTTCTTCAGGGACTTAAGGCAAAAAGTTACAATATAGAGTTGGATTCTAAAAGTCATAAGCTCTAATAGAAATATGATAGGAAAACAAGGGACACAACTTTACCACCAAGAGACTAAGTGCCACAAAACACAACATTTGAGGAAAACACAAAGCAAGCAAAAGGTAGTACACCATGGCACTCACAATTTAAACCCAACCAAGGAAGGGGCTGGGAGGAGGAACCAGTGCCAATTAACCATTTCACTTGCTCCAATTACAAAGTAGGTATTAAACTATTAAGTAGCACCTTCTCACATGTTAGAGAAGAATAGTTTCTTTCAGGCTTAATAAGCTGTTCTACTTACTGATAGCTTCTTTAAAGAGGAGTAACCCTGGGTAAAGGAAAGCACTGCCAGTCAAAAAACCTGGATTCTAACCCAGGCTTTGGTGCCAAGTCAAAGGAGAAATTTAAGTGACTCTTTGATCTTTTGAGCTAATTTCTTCATCTGTAAATTGAGGACAATCATGTCCTGACTGCCTCATTATTATCAAGAAGCTCAAAGAGATGAGGTATGTGAAAGGGCTTTGTAATCTGTGAAGCACTATGCAAGTATATACTTAAGTTTTTATCTCCTACCTTACTTGTGAACTGCAAATACTATTAGGAAGAAAATTAACCTCACTGAAGGTTGCTTTTTTTCTCTTCCATATTTTCCAACCCCTCCTTACATTCACTCTCAGCATCAACTGCTGACAAGCATTTGCACTTCAGATCTCAAGGGAAGATAAAAAAGTAGGAATCTTGGAATACACAGAGGTTACAAAAACTGCAAAGTGAACCAAAGCAAACCAAAGAGCATAACTTAGCTATGCTATTCAGGCAGACTGCTCTAATTTCAGAGGTGTGATTTCAGGGTACAGAAGTTCACACTCAATGCAATTAGCTAGTTAGTTCCTTCTCTGTCATAATTACCTGAATAACTAGAGCAGACTATGACCAGGTTCAGACAATATGAGTTAACACCCACCTGCTAATAGCATGTGCACATACCGACTCCAAGGATTATCTTCTGAATGAACAATAAATCCCAGAGTAACCCAGTATGGCTCAAAGTGCTCAGGAGGAAAAAAGAAAGATAACTCACCTCTTTCTGCAAGAGATTCCATTCTGTCTCACTGACTAAGCGATAGCCACTGGGAGACACATAAGCATTTTCCATACCCTGGGTGACACTGGAGAGGAGAGATGCTGTCTCTTCTTGTTCTGGCGTCATTGCCTTGATTGCTCTTTCCTGGTCTTTGGTTAACATAAACCCACTGGGCATTTGCAGTGATCCAAGGGAGGCAGTATCAAAGTTCTCAGACACTGAATCTGCTCCTACCAGTGGTCCAAAATCTGACTCGTCCAGGTTTCCAGCAGATTTTGCTTTGTAGTTATAGCCTAAAGCTTTGGATTGCAGTGAGCCTGAGGTTCCCAAGCTGTCTGTAGACTGTGCTCTCCTGAGTCCATCTTTAAACATGTCGTTGTCCGATTTACTGAATGGATCTCCAGATGGCAATAGTAAATCTGCATCTAAGGAATGGACTGAACCATGGGTACTATCTAAATGCTCCTGAAATGTGAAAATATATATTGTCACATTAGACAATTCTCTGTAGTTTACAAAAAGGAAAACTACCATATGTTAAAAGTATTTTGCCACGTTACACATGATAATCATTAGTGTGTTACCTTCACGTATTTATTGAACAAACATTTACTGAGTGTCTTCTATACACTGGGCACTAAACCAGGCACTCAAGATACAATTGTGAGCAATCTCAGACCTCAGGATGCTTATCATTTCATGAAAAAAAAAGTAAGGAGGTTATCAGAATATCACATTTAATAAAATGATAGGCTACAACTATGTACTGAATGCTTTGGTAGCTCAAGGAGAGGAATTTAGTCCACACATACAAAGTCAGAGGAGGTTTCCTGACATTCAGCGCTGAGTACGTCGAATGTGCGATGCCTATTATGTATCCAAATACAGATGTCCACCCAGTAGAGGGACATATAAGTCTTTAGATAGAGATTTGGGAGTAACCATCATATAATGATAATTAAAGTCACAACAGCAAACCAAAAAACCTAAGATGAGTCTGTAGAATGAGAAGAGGGTCAAGGGAAGAACCCTGAGAAACAAATTTTGGGGATGGACAGAGGAAGGAGTAGCCAGAGTGGCAGAGTAAAACAAGGGTAATGTGGTATGCTGGAAACTAAATTTCAAGCAAGGTGTAATTAGCACATTAAATGTAGTGCACTAAGTGAATGAAGGTTACATATATCACTTGATTACAAATATATAAGATGTCCAGGATAGGTAAATCCATAGAGACCAAAAACAAATCAGTGGCTGCCAGAGGCTGAAAGGAAAAGAGAATGGGATCAATAGATCCTTCTGGGGGATGAGGAAAATGTTTTGAAACTAGACAGACATGACAGTTGCATAAAACCATAAATGTACTAAATGCCACTGCATCGTACTTTTTTCCTTAAAAATTTTTTTCTACCTCTGCACTGTAAATGGTTAATTTTAAATTACATGAATTTCACGTCAATTAAAGAAAACAAAAAAGATGGTGCATCACATTCCCAAAATCTAAAAGCACACTAGTGCCATCATGTGATGGCGTTATACAGCTAGTAGGATCAGAAAACAAGGAAAATGCAGCATATTTTTTTTGAAACTAAATATACCAAACTTAAAGTACTACCTTTTATTTTAAGGCAATAGTCTTTCTACTTTTTGTGGTTAAATACCTTCCCTTTTACGAACTAGAAAAGATTGTGGAGTAGAAATTGTTTAAATGTTTAAAAATATCTTTGCATCCTTACTTGGTAGTATAATAAAAAGTTGACAACTTTTAATGTTAATTTCTCCAGTTCTTTCTTTTTAAAGATTTTTCATCTGTGAAATTCAGATGATGAAGGAACACAAATCTAGTATATATTAAACTAGCTATGGCAAAGGTCCCAAGGAAGTATCCTAATAAAAACTGGGAACCCATTCTGTGAACTTATAAAGGAGCCTAACAGCTAATACTATCATACACAATGCTGCTGTAACACAAAGAGAGAAGGGAACAGGGGCAGGAAAGTTCTGATGACCAATTTAAAAACACCAGACTACCAAGATGTAATAGCATAAGGAACACTTCTACAGGAACTGTAAACTGTTATGTTTCCAAAAGATGATTTGACAATATGTTCTAACACCTTAAAAATGTTAATATCCTCAAACTCAGCATTTCTTTTCCCAAGAACTTATACTAATGAAGTAATCAGATTAAGTCTATAATGATTTTTGTACAAGAATTACATATAACAGCATTATGACATTACTTATTGTAATGAAACATTTTATACTAATAAAAATGGAACCAACTTGACTATATAAATACACTAATGTGTGAACAATATGTTTGTACTTTCTATATCACAATATTTTTGACATTTTGGGACCTTGCTCACCAGAGAGAGACTGCCCCTCCCAAGCCAGCTAATGCCTAGAATAAACAACTTGCCTACGAACGCTCCTTTCATATACAAATCAACCAATCCTGAGTCCATACCCCCAACCAATTCCTTTACCTAACTCTTACACATCAAGCCAGTATTTACCCTGCCCCAAATCCCACTGAAATTATTCAAACTCACCAGTTTTATACTATTTACCCTGCCCTGCCTTCTGTTTTCCTCAAAAAACCCAATAATGGCTACAATCCATGATTTTCCCCTTGCTCCTGTTCTGCCTCATGACCAACTCTGGTTCTTCTCCAGGTGGCTCTGTTATGGTGTGCCATGACTCTCATTCCTAAGAGGACTGTGAACATTATTAAACTTTTCTTTCACTGAAATTGACCTCTCCATGTCGTCACTCAGGCACCTTGACAAATTAAAACATGGGCACAAATCAATAAGTAGGAGATTAAAGAATTATGGTACATTTATATGCTGAAATACACCAGCCACAATAATCGTTTTTGGGGAAAACATTTACTGATGTGTCAAAAACAGACTTAAGTCGGGGGGGGGGGGATGAGATTTAAAACATTATGCAGAGTTACAACTGGATTATGTTGAAAAAAAAAAACCACAAATACAAACACATGTATGTTAACTTTGGAAATAAAAATAAAGAGGGGAAGAAGAGGTACATACCAAAATATTTCTGGAAGTTATCTCTGAGTAATAGAATTACCTACCAGTTATTTTTATTTTATTTACCGTTCTGTATTTTCCAAATTTTCCACAATGAACATGTATTACCTTTGTAGTGCAAAAAGCATCTTCTAAGCATCAGTTTACAGAAGATATGAGGTCTCACAAATGTAACTGTTTTTTATCAAAAAATCTAAGTTTCCAAAGCATTCTATATTATCTTTAAACTGACAGACTAAATTGTTGTGACTGTCAACACAAAATAAATGTGCAAAATATCAGACCTGAAAGTCTAAAAGATATTTTGAATGTCAAGAAATAATGTTATGTACAATATATCATAGATCTGTTAAGACACAATCAAAACTAAGAAAAAGGCTTCACTGCAAATCACAAAAAATCTCCTTTTCCTATTTTCCTGCTAAAATATTTTTGGAAAAGTTTGAAACTTTTTCAAACATTCCTGGACACAGGACTCTGTATGACACACACACACACAAAAACATGCATAATATTTGGCAGTACCAAAAGTTGAGACATTGTCCTGGGAATGTAATTATTAAAATAAAATACACAGAGAATCAGGCCAAGTGGTTCTCATTGTATGATCCAAAACAAAGAATGCAGAAAAACAACTACATCATACTTTTCAATGTCCACTAGGATTTTTTTAACCTTCATTTTAATGTCAAACAACCCATAAGCATGGAAATACAAGCCACTAGGAATATTATACATGGCTCAGAGTAAATCTTCTAACAAAACAGAAACATGATCTCTCTGAAAGTGGGTAAGACCCTTATCCAATTTAACTGAAAGTGATTTACCAGGCCGAGAGAGGAGACAGGGGTAGGAGAGTGAGTATGAAGTTCTAAATAGCAGGGACAGTATAAACAAGACATACGAGCAATGACAGTAAATAGACAGGTCTGGCTGTGATGAAATGGACAGCACAGTAAGGCTGGAAGGGTCCTTCAACTGTGAAGGCCCTTGTATGCCAAGCTAGGGACCCTTTTTAGTTTTTATCCTAAAGGCAAGGTAAGAAAAGCATTTCTGTTACTGAAGAAGAGATACCAACATGAATCTTGAAGAATAAGTAGAAGGATTTCAATGCTCAGAAAGGCAGAGGGAAATAAGCTTTCCAGGTGAAGAAACCAACATGCAAGGTAGGAAGTGTAGCACAAGACAATCAATGTCGGTAAAATACAGTGCATATTATGAGTGGTCTGGGTGAGGAATGTGTACTTAATTATGTAGACAATGACAGTGTTTGAGCAGGGGAGTGGCCTGACTACAGACACACTTAAAAAAAAATCTGATAGTAGCACTGAGAGTGCAGTGGAGTGGGACAGGCTGAAGACAGGAAACCTAGTGAGGAGGCCCTTGCCACATAGTGGATTAGAGGAGATGAAGCCACAGGAGCACCACTGCACACTTTCCACCTCCAGGCCTCTACTCTCCCCATTCCCAATACCTGAAATGTTCTACCCTACCCCATCACAATCTGCCAAACCTCACCCACTAGTCTCAGGGCCTAAGACCTAATACTAGTTAATACTTAATATATGGTATAGAGAGTTAAGTGTTTCAATATTTTAGATAATCTCTTTTAAACAAAAAGCTCAAAGTATTATCAACATTATGCATATAAAAAAAAGACCTTGCAAATATTAAAGATTTCTTCTAATGTTTTACTTTTGGAACCAGTGGATAAAATAACATTGAATTGCTCCAGAGACTATGAGAGAATTACATGTTTCAAATAGTACTACTTATAACACCATAAAAATGACTGCAAGCAAATATCATTTTATCTAATTTTCAGCAAATAGTTATACACTTACCATATGAACAATGCTATTGATTAATGTATGAAAAGCTAAGATAGTACACAATTATTTTAATTAGATTCACTATACCTCTTCATTTGATAACTGGGCTGAAGATTCTTCATGAGTTAATGCACACACTACTGGTATTTTCACTTCTTCTTCAACATCTGTTTTTTTGTGGTCCTTTCTCTTATGAAGTCTTTGTTGTTCATCTTCCTCCTAAATGTTAGGAAGAAAAAATATGTGTTACACAAGTAATCTATATTTAATGATTCATGTAGTTTTAACCACTCAAAACAAACAAACAAAAAAAAAACAAGAACTGTATAATGAGAGAAAACTGGAGACTTAAGTTTATTTGTTTTCTAATCACATGTAAGGGCATGTGGTCATAACAAAATGTTTTAATACTATAGGCACAAAGTACGAACCCTAGTAAAAAAAGAAATCAGGAAATAGCTTCCAGAAAGTACATAAGGTGAAAGGCAAACAAAAAAAAAAGCAAATCACCTCCTCTTCTTCAAATGATCCAAGAAAGAAAATTTACATAGAATATTTCTTCAGATTATTGTAGAAAATAGAAAAAAGTTATTACTCATCCATTAGAAAGATATACAAATTTATATGAAATACAAAAGGAATGATGGAAGTTAATGCAATCATTCACTTAACAAAGATGGGTACCTTTAATGCCTAGTGGCAAAGGACAAACACACAATTACAATATTGTTGAAGGATACTTTTTTAAAATGACTGATTTCATATGGGAGAACTAGAAAAGGGGGCCCCCCAAAGGTAACATTTTAGTTGATTTTGAAAAATGAGTAAGATAAGTTTGCCAATTTCATGAGAGGAGACAAGCAAGGGTTCCAGGGAGAAAGGAAGCAGGTACAAACACACAGGGGCGCAGGCAGCCATCTGACAGAATATTGAGTAAATTTTTTTTTAAGATTTTATTTTTATTTTTAGAGAGGGAAAGGAGGGAGAAAGAGAGGAAGACAGAAATGTCAATGTGCGGTTGCTGGGGGCCGTGGCCTGCAACCCAGGCATGTGCCCTGACTGGGAATCGAACCTGCGATGCTTTGGTTCGCAGCCCGCGCTCAATCCACTGAGCTACGCCAGCCAGGGCTTATATTGAGTAATTTCAAAAAAGATTTTATTTATTCATTTTTTAGAGAGAGAGGAAGGGAAGGAGAAAGAAAGGGAGAGAAACATCAATGTGTGGTTGCCCCTCATGTGCCCCCAACTGGGGACCTGGCCTGCAATCCAGGCATGTGCCCTAACTGGGAATCGAACCAGCAACCCTTTGGTTCGCAGGCCTGTGCTCAATCTACTGAACTACAGCAGCCAGGGCGGAATACTGAATAATTTGATGTGACTGAAAAGAGTGTAGGCACATGAGAAGTGAGGTATACAGAAAGAGGGTGGTGATTAAGTGCCTAGACTCTGGAAACAGAGAGTGGCTCAAACCTTAGACCTGCCATTAGTTCCTACTTCATTTGGAGAGTATTATTGGTGTTTTTTTGGTAATTTTTTAAAATGTTAGAGACAATGATTTGTTGTTCCACTTATGTATCCATTCATTGATTGATCCTTGTATGTGTCCTGATCAGGGATCAAACCCACAACCTTGGCATATCAAGACAATACTCTAACCAATTGAGCTACCCAGTCAGGACAAAGCTCAATAAATTTTAATAAAGGCTTTAAATGACCAGTTATAGAAATTAAGACTGTTTTAATGGACAGCAGGAGGGACATGATTAAATCTGTACTTTAGAATCTGAATCTTTAAGGTGACTATGTCCACACACAAGATGAACGAGTTAGAATCAAGAAACAGAAAATTAGCCCTGGCTGGTGTGGCTCAGTGGATTAAGCACCAACCTGCAAACCAAAGGGCTGCTGGTTCAATTCCCAGTCAGGGCACATGCTTGGGTTGCTGGCCAGGTCCCCAGTGGGGGGCACATGAGGGGCAACCATACATTGATGTTTCTCTCCCTCTCTTTCTCCTTCCCTTCCCCTCTAAGATAGACAGATAGATAGGAAATTAAAAAGGAAGAAACTTCTGAAAAACAAATCTAACCTAAGTCATCTAAAGTCATCTAGGTAATCTAAAATATTTCCAATACCTAAAAAAGCTTCTACACAGCTATCCTAGGCAAATAATTGTACACGTATACAACACAGTATGGAACATCAGCTGCAACAACTGTTTAAAGTGACACAAAAGGAAACCATTCAGATGCCCACTACAAGGAGAAGGATTAAGTCAATTAGGGCACATCCATGCTACCAGCTAAAAACAGAGATCTCTGATGTGAAAATATATCCAAGATAATGCCATGAGAAAAATAAGTTATAAATACTTAAACTATGGTACCAGTTAAAAAAAAAAATCCTAAAAGTACACTAATAAATATAGAAATGGTCTGGAAGACTACCTTCCAAACTGACTACTCCTGACTTAAAAAGTGGTTACTTCCAGGAAAGGAGGTGTGGGAGGTATCAAGAGGCATCTTTTTCACTTGATACTTATAACTTTACCTTGTACTTAAAAAAACAAAATATTAACATAAGGATGTATCTGTAAATTACTCAAGTGACTTAAATAATGTTTTAAATCACATGAGGCAAACAGAACCTTGGATAAGCAGCACTCTAGACCCCTGCCTTTACCTATCATTCAACCTCTCCATCCCCACCCTGTCACCTTCTAACAAAGCTTTTACACCAATGTCATGGAAGACCTGGCCTGGATTAACACACTTCAAGAGCCCTAGAAGAAATGGACTGAACTACACAGAAAATATTTCTCAGAAATATGCACTGTTGCACCCTGCAGTCTCTGAAGCAGATCACTTCTAAACGTTTTTTTCCTCCAGGCAAGGCCATTTCTAAAACTGAAAAACAAAATCCATGCAGCTAGGATGTTTTTGGAAATGTCATACAGCACCTTATTTCAGGCTTTAGTCAATCTCTAATATGCATGAAGTAACGTAGTCACACATCTGTGGGTGGGTTAGGGTGCACAATTAAAAAAGTAAGCCAATTCCTACAAATGGTATTCACCTGATCTTTCTTTTTTAGTTCTTCAACTTGTCGGAGCTGCTCTGAAGTTAGCACAATCTCCATTCGTTGCATGTCTCTCATTAGCAAGCGCTGAGATTCCAGAAACTGGTCATTGGCTTTCTGCCACGTATGTTTTAACTGGTTGTGTTGTTGTCGCTCTTGCTCCAAGAGATGGCACACTGTAAGAATCCCCCAATCGAAAACACTGAATTTTAATAGTAGGCAATACAGTATCTCCCAGATTTCTTTGACAAAAAAAAATTCTTTCCATAATGTCACTCACATAAAAAGTGTTCTAGAGAATCCATTTTGGGAAACATTGCTCTAAAGGCCAGAGGTTAGTAAGCATGCCTAACTCTCTCTAATACAGTCTGATACATCTGTTATCCAGAAATCCTTGAGCCCATTTAATTTTGACCTCTAAGGATAAATCAAAGAATAATTGTAAATACTTATGTTGTTGATACTCATTGGCTCAACCATCTTCTATGGAAAAAAGAGAAGGTAGTATCACCCTCTATGTCCACCTACTCAGCTACCCAAGCCAGAAACTCAAGAGATAACTCATATTTCTTACTTTTCCTCACCCAACACATTCAGAAATCTACTAATATGACAGAAGTCTACTAATACTACCTCCTGTGCATTATGGCACAGCCATCTTCCGCCTTAGATCAGCCCTGGTGATTTAGACAACTACAACAGCAGTCCCTTTGTTATCCTTCCTGCCCTTAGTCTTGCCCTCTTTATTCTATCCTCCACCCTATTAAAATGAACTTTCCAAGATAAAAATTAGTATTATTACTCGCTAGTTTAAAACCCTTCAGAGAAGCCAAACACGAAGGCCACATATGGTATAATCCTATTTATAAAAAAGTCCAGAATAGGCAAATGTACAGAAACACAGGATAAAATCAAAATTCTTAGCACAAGGTCTCTGTGATCTGGCCCATGTCTACCTCTCCTGTTTCACATTTTGCACCACTGCCTCCTGTACCCTAATTCTAATGAACTACACTTCTTTCACTTCCTTACCTTGTTATACCACAAGCTAATGGCCTTGAATGTTATGCTCAGCTTTGAAAAATACCTACCTATCCTTCAAAACTCCACTTAAGAACAACTTCTTTGAAGAAGCCTATCTGTGGCACTGCTGCCTCCTCATACACTTCCATCCAATCCTAGCACCCCTGATGCACAACTGCACTAACTTGGCTGCATATCTAGTTTCACCAATTAAAGCTATCATTACATGCTGCTTAATCTTTATCTGTCTTCTTTCATTCAAATGCTATTTTTTGGCATGAGTATTTCAATATGGAAATTCCTTTATCCCAGTACTCATTTGAGTGAAACTTCTCAGATACTTTTCCAGACATATTAAAAAGATTTAGCAGTCTTACACTATTTCTGGAAGGGTTGGGGCACACAGCTTAACCATAAATTTTTTTTATGCCCTTTCAGAGTTTGGGGTTTTTTTCACAGCAGAACATCTGAAAAATGTTTCCTTAAAGCCAAAGGTTCACTCAAACTTATACATTACTAGCAAAACCTGCGACAAGTGTAAGATTTCAAAGGAGCCCATGCATTTGGAAGAAGAAAAAAATTAAATCTTTATTTTCACTAACCACTAACTGAAATTTATCATTTACTTCAATTATGAAATGTAGGCAACCAATCACAGTTAAGTATAATAATCCCTATGACCTGCCCACTAACAGAAGCCACAGATATCTTAATATCGATACTTATGCTCATCACTGGTTCAAAATTACAAGTTATCAAACCTGCTACTAGACCTTGTTATTTAATGCATTACTGAAATAGCACATTTATTACTATACCACAAGTTTACAGATATTTATATTTTGATAACTTTTAAATAATGTAATTGGTTTCTTTTGTAATACCACGTATTTTATGGATTAAAAACATTATTCTGAAAGGGCTTTACGAAACTGCCAAGAGTCCATGACACAAAAGAGTTAAGAACCCCAGGTATATAGGAATCACTAGAAGAATTCAAGACAAAAGTATATTTTTATTTTAATGAGGAAAAAATGAGCCTTCTTCCTCATTCCTGGGAAAACAGAGTCAATTTCTGCATCACTCTGCTACCAGACTAGTGAAATCAAAATTGTTTCTTATAGCTCTGGCTGGTGTGGCTCAGGGGACTGAGCGCGGTCCTGCGAACCAAAGGGTCACCGGTTTGATTCCCAGTCAAGGCACATGCCTGGGTTGTGGGCCAGGTTCCCAGTAGGGGATGTATGAGAGGCAAACACACAATGATGTTTCTCTCCCTCTCCTTCTCCCTCCCTTCCCCTCTGTCTAAAAATAAATTAATTTAAAAATAAAAACAACTGTCCCTTATAAACAGGAATGTTATTTAAGGACACCAGAATCTATTATCTGTCCTCTCTGTCCCACATGCACTTTTGCTAATCCTCCTCCTTCAAAACGGGTTGAAGGCAAAAACGGTTTATGCAGAAATTCCTAGTTTTATTATCTTTCGGTCAAGAGCTGATGCCCTGTGAAGTTATTACTGCAGTCCTGGAAGAAAGAGAAGTCAGTAACAATCTAAGTATCTTTAGTAGACCTCACACCTCCAGATATTCATGGGAATATTCAAACTAACTGTGAAGCTTAAATTAAATCATTAATATATTGGATTGGTATTTTAAGATTGGTTATTACTTTGTTAATCAATATCACAGTTCCCTTAGAGACTAAGATAAAAAATATACAGAATATATATATTTACCTTCATGCAATTCTTTCCGCAGTTTCTCAGCATCTTCCTGTAAAACGGATTTCTGAGTATTTAGAACAGCTACGTACATCTCTAGGTCAGTCCTACAAGATTTCTCAGCCTCCAGATAATGATTCAGTTCTTTAACCTGAAACAAGACACAATTCTATTAAACTAAAATATACATACTTACTATGGAAAACTTAAAAATAACCAATTAATAGTAGACATTGTAATCATATCACGAGTAAATATCAACTGAGACTACACATAACAATTTTGTATACTTTTCAAAAAGGTAGTTTCAATGTATATTCCCATGTGCTCATTTTATCACATACTCAGAAACACCAAGTTGTTGTTTTTATTTTAAACAGTAGTTGCTGTCTAAAGACAAAACAGTACCATACCCTTGTAAGTTTGCTTCTTTTTATTTCTAATGAGGTAATTCCAAGTGCCTTAAATTTATAAAAAGGAAACATTTTCACAGATACATGTATTCATGGAAGAAAAAAAGAGGAAGTCACGATGAAAAAAATAACATCTCATACTGTACAAATACAAACTTGAAGGCAAAAGCAGATTACTTTTTAAAATTACATCTTTTAAAAACTACTTTATTTCTGTTGAACAATCAGTTATAATGTTCAAATACAAACAATTTAGTATAAATCTGAAATAGTTACAACCAAAATAAAATGCAATCTTGCCCTAGAAAGTGATTATACAACTGTGTGTTTCATCCTGTCTTAAAATTGTCCATCCAATGGTCATTTAGTTATCTTACAACTTTTTCAAATGGTTATGTCTAATTTAATTCTTCAAGGTCATTTTCATGCCTTTTATCTTCCCACTTTTTCAAACATGAAATAGCTGACTAATCTTATCTTCATCCCTAGTCTATTGTTAATACAATAGAGTAGTACTGGTCACAGACTAAAATAATTATTTAAAACTGCCATTTGCTTCACTGGAGGTTGTTGGTCAATCAAAAAGATACTAACCATCCAGTGTGGCTCAGTTGGTTGGAGCATCATCCCATAAACCAAAAGATCATGGGCACATACCCTAGGTCAGTCCCTGGTCGGGGGCCATGTACAAGAGGCAACCAATCAATATTTCTTCATCACATCAATGTTTCCCTCACTTTCTCTCTCCCTCCCTTCCCATCTCTCTAAGATCAATAAGCATGTGTTCGGATGAGCATTTAAAAAAAAAAAAAAAGATACTAACCAAGCATGACAAAGTGCTGGCTGTTGTGAGGCATTTTCCCTATGACCTGGAGAGGGTGATAATTCAGTTGATGGTAAGAGTCAATATGACAGATATAAAATAGTGGCAATATAACCACTAATTCTATCAGTTATTACTTCTTAGAACAAATATTTGACTCAATAATTAATAATTTCTAACATTCAAAAGCTATTGAGCAGAACTCTGGGAAAATGGTGGCACAGTACATGAATTTCCTTGAACTTCACACATCCTAACAACAGAAATACTAAAAAAAAACAAAACCAAAAACACATGGCTAGCTACAAAAAAACAAAAGAAAAAAACAACAAGTGATAAACAGAAGGTAGGGACAAACCACTGGAAATTACCTACATGGTCTTAAGTAACATCAGTGTCTATACAGAAGAAACTAACAGAAAGCAACGAGGGCCCCCAAGAACCCCAAAACAGTCAACTGGGGCTCTAACTTGACAAGAGCAGCTGGAACTGGAAAGACTCACGCACTCCAGTAGTTAGTGAACACTACAAATTTGTACTGGTAAGACATAACCTGGTTAGGGTAAAATGGTATCCCATTTTCACTTACATTTCCCTGATTTCTAGTGAGGTTCAGTATCTTTTTGCATTCCTTGGCTATTGTGATTTTCTCTTTTGTGAATTGCTTGCTCATGTTCTTGTTTCTCTACCAGGCCATTTGTCACTTATGAACTAGGCAATTTTTATTAATTTCAGATACTAACTTTTTGTTAGGTATTTGAGGTACAGACAGATATCTTCTAATAGTCTATAGCTCTTCAATTTTATGTGAGATTTCTTTTAATAGGGAAGTTTTATATTCTCAGGTAGGCAAATTGTTATTCTTTTCATTTACAGTCAATATTATTGTCTTATTTCTAATATTTTTGTACCCCAGGTAACATTTTCTTTTATTGACATCTAAAAGTTTCAAAAATTTGCTTTTCACTCTTATGGTTTTTCACTCATTAAAATTAGTATTTGTAAAGTGTAAGATAGAAAGCTAATTTCACTTAATCCCACATTTATAATTAATTATTTTTAAAAGCCTTTTTAAATACTCCTTTCTTTTCCTACTGATTAGTAATGCCTCCTGTCATATATCAAATTTTCATATATGGTTCTATTTCTGGGCATTCTAGTCTGTTTCACTGGTCCATTTGCTTATCCCTAAACTAATATCAAATTATCTTGATTACAGTAGTTTTTTTATAAAGTATCTGATAAGTAAGACAAATCTCCTAACCTTCCTTATTAAAATTTTTGCTAGATATATTTCAGATCCTTTGCTTGTCTACATGAATTCTAGAATCTACTTATCAAGTTCCTTATTGGATTTTTAAGTAAAATATTGAATTTCAGATTAATTTGGAGACATACTGCCGCTTAGCTGTTGCTGTTCTTGTTGTTGGAAGGTAGTTTTCTTTACTTGCATCAAGTAAAGAGACAGAAGATTCATTTTCAAAGTTTTGTCTCCCTTCTAGCCATTGGCTAATTATGATGATTTCTTCTTTACATTTGGATACATTTATCCATTGAGTTCCCATCAAGCTCATCCTGTTTACAGCTGCATCTGCAAAATATTCCATGGTATCCAGGTTCCTTCACCACTGTCAAGGTCCTGAGTATACTGCCAGTTTTATAATACATTATCTTTTCATTAAAGAACACACATGTATTCAGACCTTCGTTTTTAATACACTAGTACACTTATAGCTGTGAATACACACAACAGTTTTTTCTTGTATTACAATTCATTAATTATTGTATTATTTTCCACACAAACAACTGTAAACTACTTTTGCCTCACCCTGTATATTTTATTAAGATCATGCCCATTTTTTATGTATTCTAGGTAAACTATATGAAGTAGTCCCCCCTCATCTGTAGGGGATACATCCCAAGATCCCTACTGAATACCTGAAACCAAGGAGAGTACCAAACCATACACATACCACATTTTTTTGCTATAGTAAAAAATATAGTATCATCAGGGTAAAACAGTATCCCTAAAGTGTATGGTAAAGTGTATGTATACACTTTATGGCTTTTGTTTGGCATATTCAAATTGCTAGCATCACTACTCTTTTGCTTTAGGGCCATTATTAAGTAAAAGGAAGGTTGCTTGAACATACGCACTGTAATACCGCAGTGTGATACTAGTAACAGAGACGGCTACTAAGTGACTAACAGGCAGGTCCGGCATGGATATGCTGCACAAAGGGACAAACACCCCTTATCCAGAACAGGACGGAGCAGGAAGATGTAAGATTTCATCACCTCAGAATAGCAAACCATTTAAGGCTTACCAATTTTTTATTTTTGAAATTTTCCACTTAATATTTCTGGGTTGCAGTTGACTTTGGATAACTAAAACCTCAGAAAGTGAACCTGTGGATAAGGGAGGACTACTGTAGGTACTTTTTTGTTTTTTCTTCTCTTGTGAATGGATCTTTTTTCCCCATCCATTACATTAGTTATTTAGCTATTACTGGGATATAGAAACATTATTATTTTTGTATGTTGATCTTGTTGGAACAGCTTTTCTAAACTCTTATTAGTTCTAATAGCCTGTTTGTATATTCTCTTGCTTTTCTATATAACAATCAAATCAGTTTCATCATTTTCTTTCCAGTTCTCATGCCTCATTTCTTTATCTTGTCTAGCTGCACTGTCTGAACAAAATCACTGGAGCATGGGTCTCCTCACATTGTTCCTGTACTTAATGGTGCATGGCTGCTAAACATTCATCATTAATTATGATGTTTAATGAAGGCTTGATAAATAGCCCTTTACTAAGTTACTGGTGTTTATCGAATGCCTTTCTCAATCTAAACTATACTGCTCTTTTCCTACAATCTTTTTATGTGGTACATAATAATAATAATAATGGGTTTTCTGGTGATATACCATCTTAAATTCCTGGGAATACACTTCACTGGGTCATGATGTCTTTTTTTTTTTAACTATACTGTTGAAAAATGTTTTTCTGTATTCCTAAATGAGATTATCTTTAGTTTTCTTATACTACCTTTATGTGCATATGTGTGTGCTCATTTGTAATGAAGTTATACAAGTATCTAAAATGACTTGGAGAGCTCTCATTCTTTTTCTGTTTTCTAACACATTTTATAAAATATATGGATTATCTCTTTCCAGAAGGCTTGGAAAAACTTGCCTGCAAAACCAGTTGAATCCAATGTCTTTTGGAGGAGAGGAAACAGGAAAAAGAAAATTTTTGACTATAAATTCATTTTCTTTAATAATTACTGTCTACTTTTGCTTCCCTATTTTATCTTGAGACAATTTTGACTATCTTTTATTAGAAACTTTTTCATCAAATTATTTAATTTGTGTGACACTGTTCATAGTATTTATTATTTTTAAATCTCTACAGATTTGTACTTATGTCCTCTTTATTTCTAATAATTTGAGTCTTTTTTTCTTTTTTCCTGACTAATCTTATTGGAGGTTTATCTGTCTTATTATTTTTTCCATTTTTTCATTGTATTCCCTTTCTCATTTTTTCTTTGGCCTTTCTATTTCACTAACATCAGCTCTTATATGTATTACTTTCGCCCAATCATATTGCTTGTATTATTCTGTTTTTTTAGATTCTTGAGTAAAAATATTCAAATCACTCATAATATTTTATAATTCCTTTTTCCATATGTTAATTTTTTTCATTTCCAGTTCACTTTAGCTATCATTTTAATGTAAATAATTTAATAAACTATAGTCAGAGATTCTGGTCTGTATAACATCAATTCTTTGAAATTTGTTGGCACTTCCTTCGTGAACTTATAAAAAGTATAATATATCTAAAAACAGTAATACTTGATTCTATGCACTATCCTAAGTGCTTTGATGTGTGAACTTATAATCCTCATAACAGCCTTATGAGACAGGCTATATTATTACCCCCATTTTACAACTGAGAAAACTAAAATACAGTAAGGTTATTTTCTCAAAGTCACCCAGCTAATTAATGCTGAGCTCTTACCTACCGTGTTTTAGTACAATGTAAAAAAATAGTCTCTTCCTTGGGTATAGGGTTCTATGTGTCTGATAGCTAAATTAATCATGTTACTCAAAACTCCTACATCCCTACTAACTTTTTTTGCTTGCACTATCACTTGCTAAGGATCAGTTTAAATATCCTATTATAATTGGGAAATGTCAATTTCTCCTTGTCACTTTTTGTTTTACATATTTCAAGACTATGTAAGGTGAATTTAAGTTCATGACTATCTTTTCTTTTTGATGGATTATTTATTGATGGAGTCCTTTTTTATCTCCATTAATTCTTTTCCCCTATGCCTACTTGTTTCATATTACAATTGCTATATTAACTTTCTTTTGGTTAGACTTTACATAGCATATCTTTAAATATCCCTTTATTTCCAATCTTACCTTGTAGGTTTATTTTAGGTGTATCTCTTATAAGAAATTTAAAGTTACATTTTTAACACACAAGCAAGCTCTTTTAGGTGATTATCAGTTTACTTTACTAGGATTATTGATACATTCCCTTTTCTACATTTCTACATTCCTATGTTGTGCTTCTGTTTATGATCTCTTTTCTTATTGTTTCTTTCCTACTTTCTTTTAATTAGTCGTTAAAATTTTTGATATTCCCTTTATATTTATTCCATTGTCTCTTTATGGCCAACAGATCCAGCCATAATATAACTATATTATCTCTAAAAAAAATCAATTACTGGCTGGCTTCATCCAGCTTGTTTTCCTTAATAAGAAAATGAATTAGACTAGGTCTCATTATGGTAAGAAAACAAACACTAACTCTGAAACAAAGCAGCAATTGCATCACTGTTGTGATTGTTTATAGTACCACAGGGACAAAATCATCTCCAAGGATTTTTTTTTTCTTTTTGCGTTTTAAACAAAGCAAGATTCCTAAGATGCATAGTCTAAATTACAGTTTTTACCCCCTTAGTAATTCTAACTTTTGCTCATTGCATTAGGGCAGAATCTTGGGTTTTAAGCAAATGAATTATAATGTTTCACAACCTTTGAGGCTTCCAGCTCTTTCACCTTGTCTTCAGCTTCTGTCAGTTTATCTTTCAAAGCTGCAATTTCCTTCTCCATGGGCATCACAACAGACCGAAGTTTTTCAGCATCCTCTTGCGCCTATAGTTAAAAAGAATTAAATACTATAACATACTGATTTATTGCTTTTTCTAAGAAACTTTGACCTATCCAGTTATTAAAAATTAGTATAATAAATAAGTCTACCAGGCACTCACAAAACAGAACCATGTCTAATTTTTAAATGTTGTATTGCTTTGGCCCTGAGTGCTGTGGCTCAGTGGGCTGGGTGTTCTACTGCAAACCAAAAAGCCGCCCATTCAATTCCCAGTCAGGGCACCTGCCTGGATTGCAGGCCAGGTCCCCAGTAGGGGGCATGAGAGAGACAACCAATAGACATTTCTCTCCCCCTCTTTCTCCCTCCCTTACCCTCTCTAAAAATAAATTTAAAATCTTTAAAAATAACTAAATAAATGTTGCATTACTTTGAATGTCAAGTCATAATCATAGTTTTTGCATATATTCCATTTAGAATTTGGAAGTAGGAAAATAAATTCACTATGACAATTTTGACTTTGTAATTAATTAACTGACCTGGAAAGCACCTTATGTATACAGGGAAATACACATAATAAATATTTTTTATAATCCTGGTTACTAAATTAATTAAACCATAATTTCTATGACTACTAAAAAGACTTTTTAAATATCAGGAAATATAAAAATATGTTTTCTAAAATCTGATAAAATTATGTTGCTATAAAAAAGCTATCATTCATAGGGGTGGGCTGGGATGGGAGTGAAAGGCAGAAAACTGTACTTGAACAATAAAAATATAAACAAACAAACAAACAAATAAATAAAATTTTAAGAAAGCTATCATCCAGTTATTTAAATAGGGTGCTTTAAATATCATTTTACTTTTCATATTTAAATGACACAAACCCAAAGAACAACCTCTAAAAATGTATTGTTTTCCATCCTTCATTCTCAAAAACACGGATTAAAAGAAAACAATATCCATAAACCAGTAAACTGGTGAGAAACTTAATTTTGTCTGTCTGTGTGTGTACACTTGTACAATGTTAATAATAGGAAAAACTGAGTGTGGAGTAAAGGGGAACTCTGTATTACCATCACAAGTTTTCTGTAAATCAAAGAGTTCTAAAAAATAAAGTTTAGTTTTAAAAATAAATTTTAAAAGTGAAAAAAGTGGCAGACTGTGGAAATCATGAATATGGATATGAATTTATTAGAAGAAAGGAAAAAACAACTACCCTCAAATGGACTGGTAGTTGGGGCTAGGGCTAGGAATAAAACTTCCAATGATAGCATCAAATATGAATTCATCTCAACTTGAGAGAAGTGAAGGCTGTCTACTTTAGATAACTACGCTAGATGACTATGAAGACTGTCAGATCCTAATGAAGATGCTGAATTAAAATATTTTTCCAGAAATGAGAGAATGGAAAAAAATTATTTCTCAAGGTTCAAGCTTTTGTTTTGGGTGTTCAGTTGTCAGATGATTTCCATATTATTAAAAAAAACTAAATAACCATGAAAGTAGTCCTTATATAGACCAAGAATTAGGAACAAGAGTATGATTAATCTGACTGGAAAGTCAAAATCCAAGTTTCTGGACAAGATGGAGGCATAGGTAGATACACTCTGTCTCCTCACATAACCAAAGGTAGGACCACAACAAATTTAAAAACAAAATATAACCAGAACTGCCAGAAAATCTGTATGGAAGTCTGACAACAAAGAAGTTAAAAAATAAATATTCACCCAGACCAGGAGGAGGGGTGAAGACAGGCAGCCAGGGCAGAGAGTACCCATGACAAGGCAGCAGCTGGAAAACTGGAACAGGTAAGGCCAAAGCTGGTGTACCAGGGGTCCCACATTTGCATGTGGATAAGCAGGGAGGGACAACAGAGGAGTGAGACAGACTGCACAACCCAGGGTTCTAGCATGGGAAATAAAGCCTCAAAACCTCTGACAGTAAAAATCTGTGGGGGTTGCGGCAGCAGGAGAAACTCCCAGCCTCACAGGAGAGTTTGTTGGAGAGACCCACAGGGTTCTAAAATGTACACAAACCCACCTACCTGGGGATCAGCACCAGAAGGGCAAAATTTCCTTGTGGGTAACAGAGGAAGTGACTGAAAGCCGGCTGAGAGCCGAGCAAGTGGCACTGTTCTCACTAGCACCCCTCCCCCACATATGGTGCCATAATGCAGCAAAGTAGTAAGTTGCTCCACCCTGGAAAATACCTAAGGAACCGCCCCTTACATCCTAACAGCTGCACACAGACAAAAAAAATATGTCCCTAATGAAAGAACAGAACAAAGCTCCAAAAATAGAACTAAGTGATGAAGAGATGGTCAACCTATCAGCCACAGAATTCAAAACCTGGTAATCAGGATGCTCACAGAAATAGTTGAGTATGGTTGCAAAATACAGGAAGAAATGAAGGCTGTGCAAAGTGAAATAAAGAGAAATGCACAGGGAATCAACAGTGAAGGGAAGGAAATCAGGACTCAAATCAATGGTTTGGAGCAGAAGGAAGAAATAAACATTCGACCAGAAAAGAATGAATAAATAAGAATTCAAAAAAATGAGGAGAGGCTTAGGAAACTTTGGGACAACTTTAAATGTTCCAACATCTCAATCATAGGGGTGCCAAAAGGAGAAGAGGAAGAGCAAGAAATGGAAAATTTATTTGAAAAAATAATAAAGGAGAACTTCCCCAATCTAGCAAAGGAAATAGACTTCCAGGAAGTCCAGGAAGCTCAGAGAGTCCCAAAGAACTTAGACCCAAGGGGGAACACACAAAGCCACATCATAGTTACCTTACCCAAGATGAAAGATAAGGAGAGAATCTTAAAAGCAACAAGAGAAAAGGAGACAGTTACCTACAAAGGAGTTCCCATAAGACTTAGCTGATTTCTGAAAAGGAACCTTGCAAGCAAGAAGGGGTTGGAAAGAAGTATTACAAGTCATCAAAAGCAAGGACCTACACCCAAGACTACTCGATCCAGCAAAGCTATTATTTAGAATGGAAAGGCAGATAAAGTGCTTCCCAGATAAGGTCAAGTTAAAGGAGTTCATCATCACCAAGCCCTTATTATATGAAATGTTAAAGGGACCAATCTAAGAAAAAGAAGATAAAAACTATGAACAGTAAAATGACAACAAACTCACAACTATCAACAACTGAACCTAAAAAAAAAAAAAAACAAACAAGAACAAAAACAAACTAAGCAAACCACCAGAACAGGAAAAGAATCATAAGTATGGGGATCATCTGGAGGGTTATCAGGGGGAGGTGAAAGGGGGAGAATGGGTAAAAGGTGCAGAAATCAAGCATAGTTGGTGGAACAAAATAGGGGAGTGTTAAGAGCAGTACAGGAAAGACAGAAGCCAAAGAACTCACATGCACGACTCATGGACATGAACTCAGTGGGGGGATCACTGGAGGGCGGGGGTACTGGTGGATGTGGCAAAAGGAAAAAAATTTGGGACAACTGTAACAATATAATCAATAAAATTTACCTAAAATTAAAAAAAAAATATATATATATATGCATATAAATTAACAATGTAAAAGTTTAACCAAACTGGCCAAAAGCTTTTTAAATTATCTCAACGATAAAATGTTTCACTTTGTATTTAGTCGGTTTAATGTTCAGGCATCTTATGATAATATGTTCAAACGTAATACGTAGTACATTCGTCACAAAGGAACCAAGGTATATTAAGGAAAAGGGTTAAATTAATGCTTTGGTTTAGACAATCATCAAGAAACAACACCAATTCAACAAATATTTCTTGAGCACCTATGTACTAGATACTATTCTAGGCATTTAGGATACCCAAATGAACAATACTCCTTCCTCATGGAGCTTACATGCTAGCAAGGACAGGAAGGCAGCAAATAATAAACATAATAATTTGGTGAATGCTATGCGTATCATAAAATATGCACTATGGAAAAATAAAAATTAGAATAGGAGAAGGGTGATAAGAGGAGGAAGATGGATAGGTTGTGATGGTAAACAGTCTGGCTAAAATACACCTCATGAAGAGATATTTAATCAAGGATTTGAAGAAGGTGAGGGAGTTTCCCATACACAATATGAGGGAAGGACATCAAATTACTGTATTTTGCCATGTATAATGCACACCCACATTTTGTGCATATTATGCATGGGATTATTATACCTATTATTATACCCATGGGATTGTAACCATTATACATGGCAAAATACAGTATCTAGTACTACACTT
Source organism: Tonatia bakeri (assembly GCA_004024845.1). Classification (NCBI taxonomy): domain Eukaryota; kingdom Metazoa; phylum Chordata; class Mammalia; order Chiroptera; family Phyllostomidae; genus Tonatia; species Tonatia bakeri. The sequence goes on from PVIA01005877.1 coordinate 84,511, forward strand.
AGGTTTATGTTCAAATAATTGCTCTAACAGAAAATGTAAAAGTACATCTTCTATTACTATAATAATATTAAAGCATCTTGCATTTGGACCGAAATATTTCTACAGATAAATACATTCCTTCATACCTTTTTCATTTCATTTTCTAAATTTTCCTCCTCTTGACCTTCAGACAGCCTTCTCCTTAAATCAGCTATTTCCCTCTCTGCAGATTCTCGGTATTGTGCCCACTGTGCTCTCTCTTGCTCCAGCCGAAGGTGGAACTGGTGCTCATAGTCACGAACTGTTTCTATAAGACATCAACAAATATTTAATATCTAAGCATTCTGAAAAAAAAAAAAAAAACTACGTTCTGATAAACTAAAATTTAAGTAGTCATATTAAAAGCTTTTGCTCAAGTTCTGGAAATCTTTTAATTCACTAAAAAAAAGCTAAACTACATTTCCAGTTCTTATTATGTGTAGAAATTTTGCTAAGAGCTTTAAATCATCATCTCTAATCTTCAAATAAGCCTGTGTAATATTATTTTACAGATGAGGAAAGCTTAGGAAAGGTTACATACTGTGGCCAATGTTTCCTCCTTTTCTGAGGGAGACTGAAGGAGGACCAGTCACTTTTCAGCCATGAAGCAAAATGAGGTTGAAAACCACATACTAAGGATGAAGGCACAGAATGACTGAAGGAGCCAGAACACTGGGGACATCGTGAAACCACTGTAACCAGTTTTAGATTACCTACCTCTGGATTTCTTTTTCTGTAAGGAAAATGAACTCCTATTTTTGTAATCCACTACAGTCAGCATTGTTAGAGGCTCACAGTAATCTGTAGGTGATAACCACTAACTCAGAAATAGGGCTCGATTTAACCTGACTTCTTGCAAATAGCACTAAGGCAAAAATGACACGAAACTGCTAAGTTGGAGAGGGAAAAAAAGATACCATATTTTTCAGACTATAAGACACACTCCCCACCCCCAATTTGGGGAGAAATGGGGGGTGCATCTTATAGTCCAAATATAGCTTGCCTGGATCGCTGTGGGGAAGGGGATGGCAGTGGAGCAGGGTCATAGGTTATTAAATATTTTACCATATTTTTGCTTCAATTTTTTCCCCCTATTTTCCTCCTCTAAAACCTAGGTGCATCTTATGGTCCTAAAAATGTGATACCACTATCTCACATTTATAATAAAACTAATTTCAGAAACTTAAAGATTCAGGAGCAACATCATTTCAATATCGTTTTCTCAGAAATTGCAGGAAGTAATTAAGCACTAGTGCCAACAGCAGGTACACCAAATTACTTCTCCTTCTTTAGCCCAAACCAGCAGCCCATAAAGCCTATTTTAACCCACAGGCCATGCTATCTATTATAAACTGCAATGAAAATTTCATATAAAAATCCAAATTTTCCTTAAAAATGTAAAAGATATGACAACACACTGGATTGGATGGACAATAATGAACTGGAACTAGTAAGTGTAAATAGTAAGTTTACTCTTTGCCAAGGAGGTCTCTCTAGTCCTACATTCTCCCTAGTGCCCCCATACAGCTTTATTCATTGACAGTACTTGCCTGACTCTTATAAGAAAGTCCATTTTGAAGCCCTGCTTTATTTAACCTTATGATGAACTACAGTTCTCATTTAAAGCAGTATCTTTGTAACCCTCTCATTATATTGGGTTGGCCAAAACACCCGTATGGTTTTTTCCATAAAAGACATGTTTCATTTTCACCAATAACTTTATTGATTTGGATATTTTAAGTATGTTGGCCATCTCCCTCGTAGTATACAACTGATTGTTTTCAATTAATGTCTCAATTTGATCGCTATCAACTTCAACCGGTGTACCTGACTGTGGAGCACCATCCAGCAAGAAATGTCCAGCACAAAACTTCCCAAACCACTTTTGACATGTTTGGTCAGTCACAGCATCTTCTCCACACAGTACACAACTCTTGTTTTTTTGCATTTCAGTTGCATTTTTACCTTTCTTGATATAATAAACCATACTATGCCAAAAATACTGCTTATTTTCTTCTATCCTCAATATTAAAGTGACTACACAAAAATTCACCAATTTTGTTAAGTTTTTTTTTTTTAAACACATGCTAATGACAGCTGTCACAATACAACCTAACAAAACTGTTTCAAATGAGATTAAAGACAACTAAGAGCTACTACAGTCATCTTATGGAAAAAACCAAATGAACTTTTTGGCCAACCCAATAATTTCTCCATTATTATATTTGTTAAAGATACAGATGACATACCCATATACAATATGACTGACTTCCCTTTTATTTGGAAGATGACAGTACATCTCGAAGATGGTAATACATAAAGTCACAAATGAAACTCTGAAAATGTTCTCAATAATCAGAATCAGATCTTGGAAAATCATAAAATATCTAACTTTCTTTGCTTTTACCTTTCATAACAGCCTGAAGTGAAGCAACTTCTTCTCTCCACTGTCTTTTTACTTCATCTATAGCTTCTTGTTTGGTATTCTCAGAAACTGTGGCAATGGCCTTAATATTCTCCATCTCTGCTTGGGCTTCCCACAGCTGTGTTCGAAGGTGTCCCAAATCATCTTGTGCAGCTTGTAACACTGCATTTTGTCTCTTCAGATCCTCTGGGGAAAAAGTAAAGAACTTTCCATTAATGAAGGACTCACATTTATCAGGCTGGCACTGCAATGAAGAAACAAGCATAAAATTTATAATGGTAACATTTTAATAAAGAAGTTAAGCATTAAATTTGACAGTTAACTTAGAAAATAAAATTTTTATAAAGGTAAAATTTAAGGTATGCTGGGTACCACAAATAAATTATTAATTATGTAATCACATAATGATTAAGGCCATAGTTTTAGAGCTAAATTTAAGCTTTTACCCACTGGCTACATGAGCTTACTTAATCTCCACGGCCTCAATTCCACATTCATCCATACAAAATGGGGATAAAAATTCTCACCTCAGGAGGTTGTTTTAATGATAAAACAGTCTGTTGAAAATGCTTACTAGTACAGTGCCTTGCACAAGTAAACATTTAAGAAATGGTTAATAAAAGAAACATGGCAGTTACCAGATACAAGTTTTTAAAGTTAGAATTAATTTCTCAGCACTCCCTTACCATCTCTTAAACATTATCTGGTGTGCCTGCAACATGATTTAAGCCTAAGAAGGACATCTGTTTGGCTAAATCATCTTCCAAAAAAGATGAACCTACCAATAGTATATAGGGATGTGTCTGTTTCCCATACCCTTAGCAATAAAAACTATTTTCCACTTTCTAAAATTTCTGCCAACATCATGGGTAGAAAATGGTAATAGTTTCAATATTTTTTAAAAGATTTAATTTATTTATTTTTAGAGGGGAAGGGAGGGAGAAAGACAGGGAGAACATCAGTGTGTGGTTGCCTCTGGGAGCCCCCTGCTGGGGACCTAGCCTGCAACCTAGGCATGTGCCCCCACTGGGAATTGAACCAGCGACCCTCTGGGTCACAGGCTAGCACTCAATCCACTGAGCCACATCAGTGAGGGCAACAGTTTCAATATTTATTTGCATATTAATAGAGAGATTGAGTATCTTTTCATATAACTATTAATGACCAGTATTTCCTCTTTGATGATATTCTTCACTTGTATTTCTAATAAACTGTTTTTCTTCTAATTTGGAAGAGTATTTTATATATATTGGATGTTAACTCTTATTTTTTTCTTACATAACTTTTCCCTGTCTGCTACTGTTTCTCAACTTCTTTTTGTTATCCACCGCTATCTAAAAGTTATGAGACATTTATGCAAAAGAACTGTTCATCTTTTCAAAGCTATCACTATCCTTTAGAGAGAGAATAACTAAGTCAACTAGTCACAAACAACTGGATTTGAGATCTAACTGTACTGTGTACCAGCTGTATTACTTTAAAGAAATCACAAGCCATTAAGCCAGGATATCGGCAACACCTTTCTACATAAATTTCTAAGTACATGAAAAATATCAAGTAGATAATATCAATTAAAGTACTTTTAAAAGTTGTGAAGATGTGCATGATTACCAAACAATCATAAAACTTAACCATTTAAGTCTAAATAATGGAGGAAAAAACCTAATCATGCTAATGTTAAGTCATTTAAGAAATCTTTAGTCTCTCAACATCAGTTTCATATCACTTTGTCCCCACTATTAAAATATTCTGAAACACTAGCCAGAGACAATTATAAGAACATTAATTGCAGAAAATAATTATCTAAAATAACAATAATTTTCCTTGAAGGAAAAACAAATATCTAAGAAATTATGGTGTGTGACTAAGAATGACGCAGAAACTGAGTAAAGGCACAAACACATGAAAACACAAAAGAAAAGTGTGTGTATCTACTCCATATACCAAGAGTTAAACTGTTTCAGATAATGTGAAATAAAAGCAAAAGCACTGTTTCTGAAATAGTTTATTCATTTCTGAGAACTACAATTTTGTCAAGGCTCAAGTTTATATAATTAACACTTCCTCATGTTAATTATCCCTGCAACTTTTTGATTTATTGGGAATTATCCAGAGCTATTTACCACCATGTTGTCTATATGAACAGAAAAACCACAAATACCAAGCCTAAACATTAATTTTTGGCATGTTTCAGCACAGCTGAAAACCATAAAAAGAGGCTGAAGGAAGACTGGGTCCTGTTTTGGCTCTTCTGGCTCCCTAGCTTTTTCATATAAATTTTAGAATCAGCTTGTAAATTTCTACAAAGAAGAGAACTGATACTAAAAGACTCTGCATCAAATTTGTAGATCAGGGGAATATCACCAACATTAATCTTCGATTTATGAACCTGGTATGTCTCTCCAATTACTTAGTTCTTTTTAAAATCTTTAAGTGTGTTTGTTTTCAGAGCACGAGTTTTGCACTTTTTGTTAAATTTATTCCAAAATATATTATTCATTTTGGTGCTATTATAAATGGAATTGTTTCTTTAAAATTTCCTTTTCAGGTTATTCATTGCAAGTATTATAGAAATAACAACTGGATTTTGCACATAGATCTTGCATCCTGAAACCTTGCTGAACTTGTATATTAGTCTGAATAGTTTTCAGTGGATTCCATACAATTTTATATACTAAAAACATCATATGGGAATAGAAATAGCTTTATTTCTTCCTTCCAGTCTGGGCTCCTTTTACTGGGTGTGAGGGATGAGGGCTAATTGCCCTCGCAATAGAACTTCCAGACCAATGATGAGGAGAACTGCTGTAAATGGACACTGCTGTCACCTTGTGAGATTAGTATTATCCTGATTACCAAAACCAACACAGGCATCACAAGCAAACAAAACAAAACAAAAAATCTACAGACCGCTATTCCCTATGCATATAATGCAAAAATACTCAACAAAATACTAGCAATCCAAATTCAGCATTCAGAATTACATACCACGAGTAATTTAAAGTGTCAATATTGACAATATGATAGAATTTACAACCTTTACATAGTTTTAAGTTAGAAATAAACATATATTTAAAAGTTGAATGATCATTAGTCTAGAGCCGTGGTTCTCCAACTATGGTTCTTGGACTAGCAGTACTGCAGTCACCTATGCGCTTAGTAGAAATGCAAATTCTCAGGCGTCACCGCAATATACCATGTTCTAACAAGTTCTTCAGGTGATTTTTTTTTAATTTTATTTATTTTTAGAGAGAGAGGAAGAGAGGGAGAAAGAGAGGGAGAGAAACATGTGCGAGAGAAACATCAATCGTTTGCCTCTCACACTCTCCCAACTGGAGACCTGGCTGCAACCCAGGCATGCACCCCAACCAAGAATTAAATCTGCAACCTTCCAGTTCACAGGCCAGCACTCAATCCACTAAGCCACACGAGCCAGGGCTCCAGGTCATTTTTATCCATGTTAATGTTTGAAAGCCACTGGTCCACAGGGCTATGAAAACCATATCCATATTTTACTGGTTCAGTACCCAAAATGTAAGCCCTTTCCGTTATCCCTCAGACTAGGTCACTCATGACATGCTTTCATGTATCTGCTTTTTTTTTTTTAAACAACTCACAATTATTTAATAACTATATTCTTCACAAGAGTTCAAATCCTTTGAGTTAAAGAACCACATGACTCTTGCTCCTTCTATATACCCAGCACCTGGACACAATGTCTGCCTCATAGTAGGTATTAATCAAATATTTATTAATAAATAACTGAACATTTGTTGGATAAATTCCATAAACTATCAGTTTTAACATAACATGGCTAAAGCCATTATTAGAATGCCAACAGTGCTGATTTGCCTGGGGTCTCAATTGTTAAGAGAACTGAAAGTCCTGTGTCCCAGAACTATATAGACCACTACTATATTAAATACCACCATTAAGGTTAAAAGAGAAAGAAAAATCTGAATAATACATTTTTAGGCTTGTTTTTCAGTTCCATTCTTAACCCTTACCACTAAACAAACTTTTATTATATAACGTGAGTATAAATAAAATCAAGCTTTATTCAATGACAACATTGTACTACCAATGTTGTACAAGAAACCTGACACTTTTTAAGGCAGTTTCAGTATGGGGTTTAAGGGAAGACATAAACTTACCCTCTTTAGCCAAATATAACTCTTTAAATTTTGCTCTCTTTTGATTAAATTCTTGCTCAAGCTGCTGCTGTGCACGTAAAAATTCTGCATTAATTTTTTCCAATTCTGCTACCCGTTGCTGAAGAGAAACTGGAAAAAAAAGATACTAGTTAACATGTAGTAACTTTCATTTTTAAGTTATTACAAGAATAAATTGGTATTCTTGCTGCACATTTCTATAATGAAACGAGTAATTAAGCTTCTTCCAAAGATCTAATATATTCTAGGAAGTTGTAACTTAAAAAAAAAGACACTTCTATTACACTTAATACACACACACCATGAATGAATCATATAAAGTGAAACAGCCTATATACAGAGAATTACATATCGCACATTTCTCAAAACAGAGCTTTAAAGTCCCTTCATATGTCTGACAGAATTGTCAGTCCACTTCTGGAATTCTTAAATATTAAGTTATTTGGGCTCCCACAAATGAGCCCACTGCCAATCCTGCTAGCTCCTGTTTCTCTCAAGTGTTGTTATAAGCAAAATCTAACAGGTTCCCTGATTAGGACAGCCATACCAGCCTGAACCACTCTTCTAATTTCAAGATGATTCATTACCATTATACTGAAATCACAGTAAAAAACTCTTTCATATAGAAAGGATACAGAACTGTATATTCTTTATGAACTCTCAATTACCAGGAGATCATCGGTTTAGATTAATGTCAACTGTGGTGTGGCAGAAATTGGGACACATTTTTTTACTTTAGCGGCTCTACAATTTGGCCACAGCTGATTAAATGCCTATCCAGACCAAACCCAGAGACTCTTCTGGTTCAAGCAAGGGGTGGGAAATTCAAGAGGCCAACCCCTGACCTCCTCATGCCCAGGCAGCAACCCAGCCACAAAGCTATGACCCCAACTCCTCTAGGGGATACCTATCAGTACTAATGCCACCGCATAATTCCCTAAGCCAGCTGAAGTCCCACCCAGTTACCTAACACAAACCAAACCTAGATAATGATGATTTGTCTATAATTTTAACCATGATCTGCTATTATCTCTGCAGGTCCTCCCATTGCACTCAACACCTTACTCAATTTAATTGAGAGCTAATTTTATAGTACATAGAAAAGAAGACTGGAAAAATGAACCAATGATTTACCTATTAGTATTAGAAGTATGACTCATTAATTTCTTCCATGTGCTTTTCAAAGTTCTCTACAACTCCTTTGATAATAAATAATGATCTAAAACCAGTATGTTTATTCCCATTACATCTTCAGAGTAGCCTCACCACAGATCTAACAGTACTGATGCAATTCATGGCAGAATAGAGAAAATGATTGCAGCTTTGAGTTCCATGTCATTAAAGATAAAGAGTCATTTTGTGGAGCAAATATTAGGGTCTTTAAGTCAAAGCAAAGAATGGCATCTGGTCATTTGAACATTTGATAATATTTGGAGAAAAAGAAGAATGGAAAATCCACTGGAATGGGGAAATGTGCATTTTTCTCATATTTGCCATTGAAAATCACGAAGGAAACTTGTTCTCTGTGCTATTTATTTCTCTTGTACTTTTACTGTCCAATTCCAATTGTTAAACAAGTTTTCCACTTAATACTTTAATATTACTGACAACTATTGATTACTGCATGAGGTAGAGAAGGGTTCCATTCCTACTTCCACCAAAACATACATACACAAAATACCCATACCTTTCAACATAATATTTATATTTAAAAACTGAGGCTAATGAATCAATAAAAACTAGAACTCAGCCTTTAAAATTGCAGATACGATTAAGTGTGTTTTCACTATTGCCAACCCTGTCCTGGCTCTGACCCAGTTCAGGTGAAGTTCACACCCACAGGTCTGGCTGCCTCTCTCCGGGCTTCAGGATAGTTTTCAATTCCAGGAATCACAATCCCTTTGAGAATATAGCAAGTAACTTAATCCCATTTTTTTAAATTAAAACATTTGAATTTACTTCAAGTACTTCTAACAATTCTACAATACAGAAAAAGGCCAAAACAACTGCTTTTTACAAGAATGCCTCTACTGCTATATCTGGAAAAATCAATTCACCTTGCATGAGACAGCAGGAAAGTTTACAAATAGGCACATCCTAATGCACTAGCAACCAACTACAAATCAAGCTGAAAACAGCTCTCATCACACAAAATGCTATATTATTTTTCTAACATGTAACTAGTAGTTCATAATTAGCTAATAGTTAGTTGATTAAAAATTACATAGCCTGACATACAAAAAACTGTTAGCTATAACTATTAAATTAGTGATATTTATTTAGTAAATAAAGGAAAAAGGCAGAGTGATCAAGTGACCATATATAACTACAAAAGACCAGAAGTCACTTCCAATCTCATGATTCTGACTCAGTTCCATTCTTATACTTCCAGTTCATACCCTTCCCTATTACTAAGTATCTTCAAAGCATCATAGACAAATTAATTAGCATTAATATTAACCTTCAACAACATTAAGCTCTCCATAACTTAACAGCTGACAGCTATTAGTATACCAGCCTTCATTAAGCATTCCATACATTCTTTCTCTATATTGTTATCTTTACCTGAGTAATAAGAAAAAAAGGGGAAACTACCTTATGCAATGGCTACTTTTAACATTTTTCCAAAAGGAAAAATGAATAATAAAATGGCAATAAACATGTACTTATCAACAAATTAATTTTTAAAAATAAGACACACAAGCAGAACAGAAACAGGCCCATAGATGCAGAGGACATTTTGACAGTTGCCAGATGTAAAACAGGTTCAGGGGATGAGAGAAAAAGGTGAAGGGCTTAAATACAAATTGGTAGCTACAAAATACTCTTGGGGATGTAATATATAGCATAAGGAATATACAACAATATTGTAATAACTATGTATGGTGTCAGATGCGAATAAGAGTTATCAAGTGACTACTTAGTCATATAACATCTAATGACTGGGTTGTGCCCCTGAAACTAATATAATATTGTATGTCAACTGTAACTAAAAAATAAAAATCATTTAAATTTTTTAAATGTCTAAATTAAGTAACAAAACAGAAAGAAAAGAAAACAATATGGTAAATAAGTGAAGGAAAGACTCACTAATTCTCAGCTACATCTCCTTCCCTAATTTTGATATAAAGGGGAGGATATATAATAAAAATATTTTTAAACCACAAGCTGTGTCCTACTACTACATTCTTCTAACACTGCACTAAATTTGATGAAACAAAAACAACGGGAAAAGGGGCAAAAGGAAGTTTAGGTCAAATATTACTACAACAAGAATCTTTTTATTTAAAGATGTTTAATATCCAAAAACACCTACTTCAAGAAAAAAGAGAGAGAGAGAAGATACTCCAGTGGAACAAAAGAATCTGAACACCTCCTGAAACTGAGAAGTCTTAACTTGTGTATCACTTGGTTTTAAAATGACACTTTCAGGTATGGAATAATATCAAGCCAGAAAAATTATATTAATTTAAAAGAACAAGATACAAAATTATATGCAATATGACATGAACTATGAAAACAAACACACACACACACACACACACACACACACAGATAAAGCCTGGAAAGAAGATGCCAAATTATACTGAGGGGCTGCCTCTCTGAATCAAAGGATAATTAAAAGAATAAATTACACTGATTGGATTTAAAGGTAATGAAGTACTTCCCTTATTTAGTTATAATAATTATAATTTTACCTTATTGCTCTATGTCAATTGTTCCACTCAGTGGTCTTGAAATATTTAAAAACACTATTTATTTATTTATTTATTTATTTATTTATTGAGAAAGGGAGGAAGAAAGAGAGGGAGAGAAATGTCAGTGTGTGGTTGCCTCTCACGTACCCTCTACTGGGGACCTGGCCTGCAACCCAGGCATGTGCCCTGACTGGGAATCGAACCAGTGACCCTTTGGTTCACAGGCTGGTGTTCAATCCACTGTGCCATACCAGCCACGGGGAAATACTAATCATTTTTAAAATTACACTTATATAAGCCCTGGCCGGGTAGATCTGTTGGTTAGAATAGCAATCCCTAACCTTTTTGGCACCTGGGGCAGATTTTGTGGAAGACAATTTTTCCATGGCCAGGGGGCAGGGTGGGGGGAGATGGCCTGCCACCAGATACAGCTTGTCACTTGTCACTCACTAATAGGGTTTTGATATAAGTCTGCAAGCAATTGATTTATTATGGTCTCTGTGCAGTCAAACCTCTCTGCTAATGATAATCTGTACTTGCAGTGGCTCCCCAGCGCTAGCATCACTGCCTCAGGTCCACCTCAGATTATCATGCATTAGATTCTCTTAAGAAGCATGCACAGTTCACAGCAGGGTTCATGTTCCTATGAGAATCCAATGCCACCACTGATCTGATAGGAGACGGAGGCAGAGCTCAAGCAGCAATATAAGTGACGGGGGAGCTAGGGAGTAACTGTACAAAGCTTTGCTCACTTGCCTGCCACTCACCCCCTGCTGTGTGGCCCTGTTACATCCAAGGCCCAGTTGGGGACCCCTAAATTATAGCATCATCCCAACATGCCAAGGTTGTAGGTTCAATACTCAGGGCACATACAACAATCAACCAATGAATGCACAAATAAGTGAAACAACAAGTCAATGTTTAGCTTCCTCTCTCCCTCTCTAAAATCAATTTTTAAAAACTACACTTATATTTTCTCAGGTCAAGCAGTTTGTTAAAATAGATTAATTTTCTTAAAAACATAATCTCTTCTGACTTTTCAAGATGGTGGCCAAGTAGGCAGACCTTGCTCCCACAACCAAACTGGAAACACAAAACTAAATTCAAAAACATTCACCCTGAATAACCAAGTGAAGACTGGCTGAAGAGGAGTTTCATAACCAAGGATCTGTAGAAGAAGCCACATCAAGGCTGCACCTGAACAGCAGCTCACATGCTGTAGCCAGGGTTGAGCCTTACAATCAGCCAGCCTGAGGGTCGCTCCCATGCACAAACAGGCCAATAGCAATCAAGACTCAATTACAACAGGAGAGCCCACAAGACTGACACAAGGGATGTTCCTGGAGCACCCAACTCAGGAGATCAAGGAGAATGCAGCACTGGATCAGGACACCTAGAACATAAGGCTACCCAACCAAGACTGGGAGTCAGAGCTGATCTATCTAATACACAAAAACAAACACAAAAAGACAGCCAAAGTAGGGAGACAAAGAAACAGGCCCCAAATGAAAGAACAGAGGAATCACCAGAAAAAGAGCTAAATGAAATGGAGGCAAGCAATCTATCAGATATAGAGTTCAAAGTAATGGTTATAAGGATGGAATTACCTTTTGACCCAGCAATCCCACTTCTGAGAATAAATCCCAAGAATCCTGAAACACCAATTTGAAAGAATATATGCACTGCTATATTCACTGCAGCGTTATTTCAAAAATCTGGAAACAGTCCATGTGGCCATCAGTAAATAAGTGAATTAAAAATCTATGATATGTTTACACAATGGAATGCTATGTAGCCATAAAAAAGGAGGAACTCTTACCTTTTGTAACAGCATGGATGGACCTGGAGATTATTATGCTAAGTGAAAGAAGCCAGTCAGAGAAAGAAAAATACTGTTTGATCTCACTTATATGGAAGCTAATGAACAAAATAAACTGACAAAATAGAACAGAGGCATGAATACGTGAACAGACTGATAACTGTCAAGAAAGGAGCGGGGGGACTAGATGAAAGAAGGTGAAGGGATTAGCTTAAGAACATATGTGCATAATTCATACGCACAGACAGCAGTGTGGTGGTGATGGCCAGAGGGAAGGGGGAGCAGGTACAGGGTGGTGACAGGCAGAGAGGGGGAAACAAGGATATCTAAAATACTATCAACAATAAAAATAAAGAAAAACAAAAACACAATCTCTTCTGTTTCAGAAGTAGTCTTCCAGCTAGCCTTCTTTTGGCACTCTAAAAATTTATTGTGTCCAGCTTCCTTTAGGAATTACTAAAAATGATCATTATTTGCAGTAAATCTACACACTGAATTGTGATTTGTTTAGTGTCTAATATTTATGTAAATCCATAATTATTTAGCATGTCTCACAGAAGGGGAGAGGAAAAGTAGAGTGGATGTGATACAGAGAAATCTGATCAGGTCACTGGGGAGGAGTAGGAAGGGGCCCTAGGAGGAGGTTGCCCAAGACAAAGATAAAACAGCCTAGGACGGGATTGGCTGAGAAGCTGAATGCCTCCAGAGCACATGGAATTATGGGTCAGAAGATTTAACATACAAGGAGGGCAGAGACTGGGCTCTCAGGCTCTTTTCCTCAAGGATGTCTGGATGATTGTGCTGCAACTGCCTGCATTTCCCAAAGGACAGTATTTGGGATAACGAACTCCAGGTGCAGTCCAGGATCCAGCTGGCCTGTCAAAGGGTGGCAGGGGTATTCTTCTTTGGGTGCTCTAGAGGGGACAAGATCTGAGGCAGAAGCCTGCCATTCTTCCAGAATTGTGTGGCTTTTATATCTTAAGTTGTTTTTGTTTATAAACTAACCCTATAGAAATAAGATAATCAAAAACTAACAAGGGGAAATGATAGAAAAACTCAGGTGTGAAAGACTATAGCCTTAATTGACAGGTTTAAGTGACTAATGCATGTAGGAAGCTGTTATTCCAAAATTGTGTACTTTTTGAATAAAGACTCCTTTCCTTATCTCCAAACCTCTGTCTCCAGAATTCTGCCTAGGCAGCAGACCCACTTGCTATTCAGTAACAGGTGTGGCTGATAGGAATTACTAATCTAGAGAATATTAGTCACAGACAAACAGCAATCCACATGTAGGTAATTTCGGATTAACATTACCAATCACTTTACAGTCACAGAACAAACATAGCATTTGGGAATCACTTTTTCCATAACACAAAAACAATCAAATTCTTTAGTACAATAGGCAATTGTCTTTTTACGTTATACAATCCCATTTTACTTTATATACCGTATTTTTCAGACTATAAGACACACTCCCCCAACTTGGAAGGAATAATGGTGGTTAATGCTGCTGTTGAGCTCTGTTTACATTTACATTGGTGAAATACTATGTTATTTATGATAGTAAATATTTTACCACATTTTTTTTGCTTCAAAATTTTTTTCCCTATTTTCCTCCTCTAAAACCTGGGTGTGTCTTATGGTCTGAAAAATGCGGTAATCCCCAAAACATCTGCCTTTAGCAACTTTAAGTAAGAAACTGCACCCTTTCATCTTGTCCATTTACTGAGATATACCAATTCCAAAACAGAGTAACATTCAGTTAAGAAGTTTGCACAAAACAACTTCTTAGCCTTCCCTTTGTGAATCAAAGTAAAAAGTCTTATTTTGTCTTACTTTTTTGCAACTCTTCAAAATAATTAGCTATCATAATACTTCAGACAAAAGATGGCCCTTTTAACATGATAAACTTCAAATAAGAAAGTTCATTATTTCTTATGGGACGATTAGGTGTTTACATTAACTACCTGAAGATATTATTATGAATCCAGAAAAAATATTAAGTGAAAGAATAAACTGGTACCAAATATTAATGCAGGGGAAAAATGAGATAATGAAAAACTATTTAAGAAGGGATTCTCCAAAAGGGTAAAGGTAGAATTAAGGAGAAAAAACAATGGAAAAGCCCGATTTGGGGGAGGAGGTAGCAGAGGTGGGAAGGGTGGAAGTGGGGAGAATCAAAGGACACAGGAAGGTTCTCTCATTTTCAACCTCCCTAAAGACATTTATGACCAAAATTAATAACCTCCTGGCATTTGCTGTGTGCAGTTTTCTGGGTCTAACATCACTTGAGCAGGAACAATCATAGGATCATAGTGTTGCAAGGATTTTAGATTCTAATCCAGTGTATTTCAAAATGAGTCTCTCAATCCATTAGTGAGTTGTTAAATCAATTTAGTGACTAGCAACATTCCCTTTAAAAATAATGAAATAGAAAATATCAGCAACACCTTTAATATGGGTATATGTTATTTCATGAAATTTGTATTTCAGGTATAGGTATCCCTGAGTTTTTGAAAGATTATGTTGCTCTGCTTTTATGAAAGGCCTACATTAGCACTACCTATTATCACTAACTGAAAGAGAATTTCTGTTTTCAGGAAAAAAGGCAGAAAGCAAAAATAGTGTTCAGTGTTTGTTTTGCAGGGAGCCATTATAGAGGCAGTGTGAGTGGCAGTGCCTTTACTATATATATGCTAGTGTTATTTTAGGTTTTATATGTTATTTGGTATGATACAGTATGTTATTTGGGGGGTCTGGGAACACTCAAAAATTTTCTAGATAAACTACTGGTAACTGCTTCTTCATTTTATGCCATTTCAGCTTACAAAAGGTTTGACAGGAACACTCTACTTTCAGATAACAGGGAAACCTGTGCTCACACATTACAATGGGCTGCAACGAAGAATGTGTTTCTTACTGTGGAGAGAGGTCTAAATAGTTTGAAAACCACCAATTACTAACTCCTGCAGGAATCCATTCCATCACAGACAGGTGATCATATGGCTTCCACACAAACATAAATAACTTAGTTCACTGCCTCATGGGGCAGCCAATTCCACTCTTCAGAGATTTTAGATTACTTCTCCCACACTGCCTCCGCCGCTCCCTTAGATACCTGGTCATCTATTAGAAACATCTACTTGTAGTAACACAACCCTAAATCTGCTTCCTTAGAAATCTTAGTTCTGCCCTACAGAATTCAAGAGGAAAATTTCTAATATCTGACTTCCCACAGTGTCCTCTCTTTTCTTCTCCAGATGAAATCCCTCCTAATCTTTTAATAATTTCTAAATTCTTCACTTCAGTTGCTGTCAGCATTCTACAGGTAGTCAAAATCTACATAAAATAGGACATTCTGATCCTATCACAATACTAACATAGAGTCTGGAAGAAACATCATATCTGGGGGCTATTACTTGCTAACATACTATAAATATACCCTAGTTTATTTGCCACAACCCCATATTGTTAGCCTGTAAAATTAACATAATCTAGCACTATCCTTAATTCTTGTACTATAATTAAGCCAAGGCTACCTCCAACCTATACCTGGTACAATTTTAGTTAAGTTGCAGAGTTTTGTTTTGTTTAAACAAAGTTTTATATTAGAACTAATGACAGAGTATGTTGGTATTAACACTTGAGACCTCAGTGGAGGTTGACATTGATATATGAGATTCCAACTACCTTCAGTATCAAACTACATTTGTTCATTTTATCCATGATTTCATACTGATGTAGTCAAATGACTTATTAAAATTCAAAGATTAACCATCCACAATTTTGGAGTCAGAAACTTGTGCTTCAACCCAACACAATCTTTTGTTATATGAACTAGGGCAAATAGTTGAAACCTTTCTAGGTTTTCAATATTAGAATAAAGATAATACTGCCCCAGCTGATGTGGCTCAGTGGATTGAGTGCCAGCCTGCAAACCAAAAGCTCGCCAGTTCGATTCTCATTCAGGGCACATGCCTGAGTTGTAGGTCAGGTCCCCAGGTGGGGGTGTGTGAGAGGCACACAGTTGATGTATCTCTCACACATCAATGTTTCTGTCCCTGCCTTTCTCCCTCCCTTCCCCTCTCTCTCTCTCTAAAAATAAATAAATAAAATCTTTAAAATAAAATAAAATAAAGATATCATTTTGCAGAGTATCACACAGCATGAAAATTAGAGGTAACATCATATAAAAGTAACTTCCATATAGTAGGCTCTCAAATGGTATGCACTATCAACTACTTCAGAATTTAAAGTTTCAGGTACATAATCCTGCTAAAAAATAGAGATGTTCATTTGGCTCAACTTGTTCCAGAGATTCTTCCTAGTGATAACTAAAAATCACTTTATTTCCTAAAATGCTCATAAACCACTTGCTCAATAATTATTTTTTAAATGTTCCAGAAAGTGTATTCAAGCAAAGTTATCAATTAAGACAAGCAGGTAAACAAAACTTTGAGAAAAAGTCAAAAATACAGGAGTAACTGTGAACAAGGAATAGAAACTTCAGTGAATGTTCAGTAGATAAACAATACAGTATAAACTATATTCCATGTGCTATTCCTATATTCCCATAAAGCTATATTCCACCTTTGTTTCCATGTGGAATATATATTGAAAATGTGAACCATGAAAAAAGTCTCAAATAAATACTAAACAAGGCTAACTTCAGAAACAAGCAAATTATTCATATAGTTTTTCTGATTACATTTAGTCCAATTATAACTGTCAAAAGCTGGTGTTCGAGAGCTGATATAAGTATGCATGGATAAAAATGGACTGTTTGATCTGTACAAACTGGCGTTACTCTACTTCCCAAGTATTTCAAACACCATATAATAAAGATGAAAAAGTATGACTACCACTGGACTGATTAGCAGAGGCATTTTTTAACTATGTATTAATATTTCAGTTCCCCCCTTACAAGACCAAAAAAGGCTATTCAAAACTTAAATATCAGGCTTACTTAAGGCAACCACCAAAATAATTCTGTTTTCTTTACTGGCATTCATAGGTAGAACTTACATGTTGCCATTTCAGGACCTGGCTTGGGACTCTAAGAATCCACTATTCGTGAAGTTAAATTTTATCCTTATTTTGTGCTTGGATTTAGTAAGTGTTGGTAAGGCTGCCAGTAGGAATGCAAAATAGTACAACCACTTGGGAAAACAGTTTGGCTGTTTCCTGTAAACACACTAATCATGAGATCCAGCAATCCTACAAATGAAAACATAGTTTCACACAAAGACTTGTACACAAATGCTCACAGCAACTTTACTTAGCCAAATACTGGAAATAACCAAAATGCCCATTATAAATGAACATATTAAGGTACATCCACACAATGCAACAGTTTGGTAACAAAAAGAAATAAGCTATTAATATATACAACATGGCTAAATCTCAAGAGCATATGTTAAGTGAAAGAAACCAGACAAAACAAATATGATTCCACTTACATGCAATTCTAGAGAAGGTAAACCTATAGTGTCAGAAAGTAGACCAGTACTTGCCTAGGAGTGGGGAGAGGGGTCCTATGCAAAGGGGCACAGAACTTTTGGGGGTAAAATCTTCTACCACACAATAATAGTGATGCTTACAGAACTGCATATATTTATAAAAACTCATGGATATATATGCTTAAAATTAGTTAATTTTAGTATAAATTATTTTTAAGCCAGCTTTGTTGAGTTATAAGTTTAGAACTACAAGAATAAATTTGTAATTGCCAACAGCAGAAGTTATGTTCTCATCAGGCCAATTTTACTGTCTTCACAGCACTTGCCACTATCGAAATTATGTCTCTGAATATTTGAATAAATATTGTTTCTTACTGGAGTACACACCCAATGAAAACAGAGACTTTATGTATCCTGCTCAATGCTACATTTCTAACACCTAGAACTGTAGTTGGCACACAGGCATTCAATAAACATTTACTAAATAAAGAAGTAAATAAAAAACTGTGCTGGAATAACCAAAACCCATTGATAAAAAGGGATATAAGTCAGGAATTTAAAGTACAGCAAGAATTTGAAGTAAAGGAGATAAGAGTATTTTACTAAAAACAATCAAAGGGGAAGGGAGAAAGGAAATCTAGGAGCCCAACAAGCAAGCATCTCTGACTTTGGGTATACTGGAATTTTCTCCATGTAGCATAGTTGTCCCCTTGAGTTTCTTTTTGCATTTTGCTTTCCAATATGGTAGCCACTAGCCACACGAGGCTATTGAGCACCTGAAGTGTGGTTGTCTGAACTGAGATATGATGTTAAGTATGAAATATATATTGAATTTTTGAAGATTTTACTACAAAAAAATCTAAAACATGTCAATAATTTTTATAGTGATCACACATAGAAATTATAACACTGGAATATACTGGGGTAAATAAAATACATTATTAAAATTAATTTCCACAGAAAGATATATACAAATATTTGTAGTAACATTATTCATAATAGCCAAAAAATGAATGCCGCCCATCAATTGATGAATGGACAAATTGTGGTGGTATATTCATACAACAGAATATTATTTATCCATAAACAGGAATGAAGTACTGATACATGTTACAAATGGATGGACTTTAAAAACATGCTAAGTGAAAGAAGCTAGACAGCAAAGGCTACACACTGCACGACTCCATTTGTGTGTAATGTCTGGAATAGAAAGATCCCTAGAGACTAAGAGCAGGAATAGTGGTTGCCAGTGGTTGGGGGAGGAACACAATGGGGAGTGGCTGCTAGTGATATGGGTTTGTTTGGAGGGTGATAGAAATGTTCTGGAATTAGTGGTGATGGTTGTACAGTTCTGTGGATATCCTAAAAACCATGAATAATAAATAAATTTTAAAAGGGTTAATTTGCCTTGGCTAGGTAGCTCAGTTGGTTGGAGTGTTGTCCAGATACGCCAAGGTTAAGGGTTCAATCCTCAGTCAGGGCACATACAAGAAGCAACCAAAGAATGCATAAATAAATGGAACAACAGATTGATGTTTCTCTATGGTAAATAAATTAAATCTCAATAAAACTTACTTAAAAAAAATTAACTTTACCTGTTTTTCTATTTGGAGGGTTTCATTTTGGTTTGGTTTGTGGTTTGTACTTTTTTTAATGAGGCTTCTAGAAAATTTAAAATTGTATTTTTTGGCTTACATTATAGTTCTGTTGGACACCAGTGTTCTGGAGGGCTTATTGGAACCCTAGATATTTTGAGCCCTCATTTTTACTTCTACTTCTCTTACCCTCTCTGTTTTTCCCAAGTTCCCAGCCTGCTTCAAGTATCACACCTACATCACAGCCAACTTAGACCCCTAAGGTCAGCCACCTTAAAACTTAGATTTTCTTCCCTCCCTCCTCCCTTATGCTTTTACAGTAGACTAGTGCTACCCTAAATGTAGTATGCAAACTGCTTGTTACTGGTCTCGTGAGATAAGGAGTTTGTGCCAAAATGTAAAATCAACTAAGACACTAAGTACATTACTCAGTTCAAATAACATTTTTTAATAAAGGAAGCAGTGCAAAAATTTGTATCCCGGTCCAAGTGCTTTATCTCCTTGCAGACAACTGTTATATCTTTGACTGCCCATCATCTTTTTTGTCCTTTTTTAAAATTTTGTATTGTTCAATTACAGCTGCCCGTTTTTCCCCTGCCCTGCCCACCCCTACCACATTCAATCACCCATCATCTTATGAACGTTTAAACATAGTTTCAACATTTAAAGATATTTCCGTTTTTATGAGTTGCAGCTTTACAAAACAGAAATCAGATTCCCAATACCTCTTGAAATGAAAATGCCAGCCATGTCACCTAAGCTCCTCCAATCAAACATACACAAATGCAACTTCAATTCAGAATTGAGCAGTATAACGAAACAAAGCTGAGCCCGGGCTGGTGTGGCTCAGTGGACTGAGCGCCTGCCTGTAAACCAAAGGGTCACCAGTTTGATTCCCACTCAGGGCACATGCCTGGGTTGCCAGCCAGGTCCCCAGTGGGGGATGTGTGAGAGGAAACCACACATTGATATTTCTCTCCCTCTTTCTCCTTCCCTTTCCCTCTCTCTAAAAGTAAATAAAATCTTTTTTAAAAAAAGAAAAGAAACAAAGTTGAATTCTCCCTGCTTTCAGTGGCTTCCCAGTGGTTACAGGTCCAGCTCCTTGCAGCAGAAATGCCAACAACGCGAGCAGCAATAGCAACTGTACTAACGTGGAGCTCCACATACTCATCAGCATCAGAAAAAACAGGTTCCTCTCAGGCCAGTTTGTGGCAGCTTTTGAATGTTCTTTAAAATTTAACAGAAGAGAGCAGTGATTCTCAAAGTGTGGTTCTGAGACCACAGAATCACCCTCACCTGGGAACTTGTTAGAAGTTCAAAGTCTCAGACATCCTTGAATTTTTGGGTATAGGACCCAGAAATCGGTTTTAACAAGCCCTTTAGATTCATGCTAAAGTTTGAAAACCAAGGGCCTAGAATCCATTTGTCCTTGCCCTCCCAATGACTCTGTAAGCTACCTCATATCCAAAAAATTCCTTTTATGCTTAAACCAGACAGAACAAATTGTTTTTGTTTGCAACAAAGAACTCATACTGAAACATATTATACTGACACTCCCAACAACATTCTCTTAAAGACTGTTCATAGGGTGCTAAACATTGATTTTAAAAAATATATCCACAAGGGATTAACACTGGTTAGAAAATAGGAAACACTCTGGAAAAATGTGCTTATAACCATCCTGATTGATATTTCATAACATTACGTCAGGCAGGAGCATATACTGACTTCCTTCCAAAGAGTACAGTAAGGAAAGTCACAATTTCTTAAAACTGTGACAATCACTACCCTCAGAAGGAATGATAACACTGCAAAGAAAATGACACTTTATATGTGTGGTCTTCTCCCCAAAACTTGCAATCCCAGTCTACTCATGAGAAAAACATCAGACAGATTCCAACTGAGAGGGACAGTCTATAAAACACCTGACACTTGACCAGTACTTCTTAAACCTGCAAATTCTTAACAAAGAGTCAGAGAAACTGTCACAACCTAGAGGAGCCTAGGGAGACGTGGTGACTAAATGTAATGTCGTTTCTAGACAGGCTCTAAGAAAATCTAAATAAACTATTGACTTTAGTTAGGAATAATGTATCAATATTAGTTCATTAATTCTTTGCTTATTTACATATATTTATTTTACTTTTTATTTAATTGTAGTAAAATACACATAGCATAAAATTTACCATCTTAACCATTTTTTTAGGAGTACAGTTCAAAGTGTGAAGTGCATCCACATGGTTAAGCAACCAATAACCAGAACTCTTTTCATCCCACCTTGAAAAATTAAAACTGTATAACCATTAAACAACTCCTATTCTCTGTTGAGGTGAGACTGTTCAGTGACAGGATGCTACTGGACCCTCAAGCTAGATCTGGACCAGAACAGAGACTGCTTCCTGTAAATTATCTCAGAGACTGATCCACCTCTTCCCTATGCACCATGGCATGTAACAGGCCTCTGCCCTACCCTAGACAAACAATTGAGGTGTCTTCCCTTTATCTGGGGTGGATCACAAACCAGTACCCCTGTCTATCCTACCCTGTTCTACATAATTCTTTAGCATCTGCCATGCAGTAGTTCATTAATTTTGATAAATGTACCATACTAGCATATGACATTACCAACAGGAAACTGAATGTGCAATATACGAAAACTCTCTGTACTATCTTCCCAATTTTTCTGTAAGTCTAAATCATTTCTTTAAAAAAGTTTATTTTTTAAAATACTAGTAGTTGAACTTCAAATGCTTTCCAAATCCAAATAAATGAATACCTTTTACCAAAGCTGGAACTAGAGGTCCGGCAGTGCTGACCAAGTAGAAAAGAGCATATACCCCTCCATACACCATTACCACGACATTGCCCCCTGCTCCAAAAAAGACTTCAAGCTTAATAGAAATGAAAAACTGGAGTTCCGGCCAAGATGGAGGCATAGGCAGTCGCACTGTGCTCCCTCGCACAACCAAGACTGAAAACAACAAAGATTGAGAAACAATTAACAACCAGAACAGAGGGAAATTAATTGAACAGAAGTCGGGCTCCAGTACATCCAGACCGGTAAGGAGCGGCGGAGTCGGGAGGCCTGCGAAGTGGGGTCGAGAGGCGCTGGCTGGCAGGCGCAGGCGCGCAGGGCGCAGACGGCAGCGGACGGACCGGTGGCGGACGCTGGGCGCGGAAGCACGGAGCCGACTAGCAGACCCAGTGAGGGGTGCAGGGCAGCTGGCTGTCCGCAGCCACACGTTTCCGCACGAACTAAGTGAAAAACGGGCAGCGCCGCTGCGTTTCAAAGCTTAAGAGCCCCGTCTGGGAACTGAGGCTGGGAGACTCTCACAGGAGACTTCTCGGGGAAACCCACAGAGTCCGAGAAAGTACACCAGCCCACCGCCCGGGAGCCAGCACAGCAAGGGCCCAGTTTGCTTGTGGGAGGCAGGGGAGGGGACGGAAGTCCTAGAGAGAGCGGAGCAGGCGCCATTGTTCCCTCTCAGACCCCGCCC